>VZQC01005946.1:229461-400941 GCA_009823505.1 Rhizomys pruinosus
TGGTCCAGCTCCTTGTTATTGTGAAGAGAACTGGAATAAAACATGGTCTGCATGTATCGCCTATGCTAGGAGTGAGTTTGAGGTTACATGCCAGGAGTGGTTAGGCGGTCAGTGGCAAGTGTCATTCCAGTTTTCCAAGGGTTCTCCACACTTGCTTTTCCATAGGGCTGTACAAGTTACAATCCCACCAGCATAAATAGTTTCCTTTCCCCACAACCTCTCCCGCACTGTATCATTTGTTTTCTTGGAACCTAGCCGATCTTATTGGAGTAGATATGGTACGAAAGTGGTTTTGATTTGCATTTCCTTAAGAATATGAGTGAACACTTCTTAAAGGTGTATTCTCAGACATCTCTAATCCCTCGCACGTGTGAAATCTAGTTCATTCTTTTTGCTCCATTTATATGTTTTTCTTTGTTGTTTTCTTTCTTCTGTTTTTTGAGTAGTTATGTATATCTGGAAATCAAGCTTTGTCAGATATTTCGTAGTGAAGGTTCTCCCGCCACTCTGTGAGTATTCTCTTGCATTTCCTTTGATTGTTTTCTTTTGATGTACAGAAGCTTTGAGTTTAATGAGGTCCCATTTGTCAACTGTCGACCTTAATCTTGTGCAGCGGCTGTCTGATTAGGAAGTCTTTCTCTTACCCCTATGTTGTAGGTCTGTTAGCCAACTTTCTTCTATCACCTTCAGAGTTTTGGGTGGGTTTCATGTTGAGGTCTGTAAATCCATGCTGGAGTTGATCTTTTGTAGCGGTGGGAAGTAGGTTTAATTTTTCTCAAGTGGTGACCAGTTTTGCCAAACCACACTTGTGAAGAATGCTGTTCTTTCTCCATTG
Organism: Rhizomys pruinosus; assembly: GCA_009823505.1. Lineage (NCBI taxonomy): Eukaryota > Metazoa > Chordata > Mammalia > Rodentia > Spalacidae > Rhizomys > Rhizomys pruinosus. The sequence continues at coordinate 230,297 of VZQC01005946.1, forward strand.
GGATTTCTTGCCCCCTGTTCAAAAATAAGGATGGGCTGAAATTGTATGTGACTCAGATTTGGATCTTCAGATTTGTTCTGTTGTTCAACAGTTCTGTTTTTGTGCCAGTACCGGCTGTTATGACTATAGCCCTGTAGTATTAGTTTTTGAAAGAATCTGGTATAGAGATCCCCCCTGTGTCTTCTTTTCACTCAGGGGTGTGTGGCTATTGAGGTCTCTTTGTTTCCAAATGATTTAAGGACTTTTGTTTCCAAGCCTGTTGAAGAAACTCTGAGGATTTTGATTGGAATTGCGTTAAATCTATACAAGAGTTGGTAGAAAATGGACAGATTTTTACAATTTATTTTCCCAATCCTAAGCATGGGAGATCTTTCCACTTTGATTCTTCTTGCCTTTCTTTTTTTAAAGGTTTAAAATTTTGTTGAGAAGAACTTTTGGTGTCATGGTTAGGTTTGGCCCTAGGTTTATTATCGGTTTTAGAGGCATAAATTGTGAGTGGAAAAGTCTCTCTTGAATTCATTCTCCAGAGTTGCAGGTTCTTGGTTATTGAGAAGAAATGCATTATTTTTACAGGATTATTGTGATCCTGCCACTTTGCTGAAGGCTGTTTAGTCGTTTCTAGGATTTACTGATGGAGAATTTACATCCCTTAAGTAAAAATCATAGTCATTGCAAATAGGATTAAGCTCATGACTTCCTCTTTTACAATTAGTACCCTTTAATATTCCTTTCTTGCCTTATTGCTCAGCAAAGTGTTTCAAGCACTATATTGAAGAGGAGTGGTGACAGGGGGCACGACCAGTTTTTTGCTCGAGTTCCTACCTTTTAAAGGAATGTTTCTGTTCATTTCCCCATCTTAGGATGATGATTGGCTGTGGGTATTCCTGTAATGGCTTGAGTACATTGAAGAATGTGCCTCTCAAGCCCAATTCTCTCTAGGATTTAAGCAGAGGGATGCTGGATTTTGTCAAAGGATGTTCAGCATCAATTGAGATGATGGTTGGGTTTTTGTCTTTGATTCTGCTTATGTGTTTGATGATGTTTATTGATTTTCAAATGTGAACCAGCCCTGCATCCTGGTATGAATCCAACTTAGTCATGATGGATGACTCTCTTGTTGTGGGTCTGTATGCGATTTGCCAGTTATTCTGTTCTAAATTCTTGGCATCTGTGTTCATGAGGGAGACTGGGTCTAAAATTCTCCTTTTGTAGTTGTATTTACGCTGGTTGTAGTAAAGAGTTATGCTGGCTCATAAAAGGAAATTTGGAGAATTCCTCATGTCTGTATACCTTCTAAACCATTTCAATTTCAGTAATAATGGTTGTAGGTCCTTTTTGAAATGTTTATAGAATTCTGATGTGAAACCGTCTGGCCATGGGCTTTTTTTAGGTTGGAAGGCTTCTTACTACAATCCTGCTATTTCTTCATATGTATCGCGACTGATTTAAGCTGCTCGATCTGCTTTTTGGCCAAGCTTTGGTGATTCCAGGATTTCAGATATTCATCCATTCTCTAGGTTTAAAAAAAACTTGGTAATTAGGTTTTTGATAATAATCTCCCATAGATGATTTTTGGATCTTTCTTGTCTGTTTGATATTTCCCTTTTCATCCACAGATTGTATTGATTTGGAGTATCTTCTCTTCTTTGGTTAAATTGGTTAGAAGTCTGTGATCTTTTATATCTTTCAAAAACCAACTTTTTGGGTTCATTGATTTGTAATGTTTGCCGGTAGTTTCATTCTTGATTGTCTGCTCTCGGTTTTTGTTATTTCTTCTGTCTGTTGCGTTTAGGTTCATCTGCTATTGCCTCTCATGCTTTTTCAGCTGATTGCCGGAGACTCAACGAAGGGATTTAACGATCATGCACTTGTTCTCTTCTTTTTACTAATGTAGCAGCCAGGGCTATTAAACGCTCCATCTTAGAGATCTGTTTTAAGGTATACCATAGGGTTTTGTGTTTGATGTCAACTAGAATTTATCAATTAGTTCCAGGAATGCTTTTTTCTTTCTTTATCTCTTCCTTGACCCGTTCACGATTTATACATTCATATGATAGACAAGAGTGTGATTGTTCTCGTTCTCACATCGTGTTCGTGTAGGCAGGATGGAGCTGTCCGTGGTGTTGATGTTGACTATATTGCTACTGTTGTTGAGAGCTTTATATGAAGCTAATGCGTGAAAGATTGTCAATCTTCTTTATGTCTGTATTTAGTTGTTTTATCTGATCTTTGTGTCCCAGATATTGTTGGTCGTATTTTGGAGAGAAGTTCCATGTGCGGATGTGCTGAGAAGTTATGAAAGTGATCTCTACGGTATTAGGAGTGAATATTTGGTAGAGGCTTTACTAAGAGGGTTCATTGTGTATCAATTTGTTCAGTTCAGAATATCTTGCCTGTGTTATTCTTTTTTGCTGGTTGGACTTCTCAAAGGACTCAGTGGGGTATTGAAATCCTACATACTATGAGTGTTACTGGGGTAGTCTCTGTGACTTGTGGTCCTGAAGAATTTGTCTTTATAAAGTTGGTGCACCAGAATTGGGCATAGATATTCATAATTGTGAAATCTTTCTTGGCGAAGTTTGTCCTTGATGAAAATGTAATGCCTTCTTGTCTCTTCTGATTCTTTACTTTGAAGTCTATTTATGTCTGATATTAAAATAGCACACCTGCTTTCTTTTTGGTACCATTTGCTTGGAATTATTTTTTCAATCCCTTCACTTTTAAGGTGGTGCCTGTCCTTGAAGGTAAGATGTGTTTTTCTAGGAGCTATTGATGGATTCCTGTTTCCTAATCCAATCTCCCAGTCATGTCTTTGTGATTGGGGATAGTTATTTAATATTTTAGTGATGACTGATAGGTTTGTGTTGCTTTTCCTTTGCCTTATTATCCACTGCAGGATTTTGATTTGGGTTATCTATCTTCTGCAGATTAACGCTTTTATTGATTCTCTTCTAGGTACCACCTGGAGTTGGTTTGCTCCTTTCTTCTAGTTCTTGAATTGTCTTAGTGATTCTTGAAGGGTTGGTTTCCAGAACATGTATCTTTCAAGTTGTTTATGTCATTGGAGGGTTTTCTCTCTCCATCAACTATAATACATTTTGCTGGGTATAGTAACCTGAGGTGGCATTGTCACTTATTGTCCCTTAACACTGGAATGCTTTGCTCCAGGTTCTGCTTGCTTTCATAGTTTGCCGTTGAGAAGTCGTTGTAATTCTATAGGTTTCCCCTTATAGGCTACTTGTTAGTTTTCTCTTGGGGCTTTAAGGATTTTGTCTTGGTTGGTGTGTCTAAGATTTTAACTATGATGTGCGTGGAGAATTTCTTTTCTGATCTTGCTGTTTGGAGTTCTATGTGCTTCTTGTTTATTTGTATGTGGTGTTGTTTTTTTTGGTGTCGGGGAAGTTTTCATGCTATATACTGGTTAAGATCAGATCAATACCATTCTCTGGGGATGTATTCTCCTTCCTCGATTCCTATGATGGTGAGGTTTGATTCTTTCATAGTGTTCCCCAGTTTCCTGGTTGTTCCACTTTGTGTGTTTTTATTAAATATTTCATTAATCTTTCCTCAGAAAGGACTGCATCAAAGAACTGACTGAAACAGTGAACTTCTGCTCAAAACAGTCAACTTCCTCATGGAGAATATTGAGAAAGACTGAGAAAGAGATGAAAAGCATGTTTGGCAGAATGCATGAGCTCTGGTGGGGTGGGGGAATGGGTGGGAACACGGGTCTAGATTTGTTAAAAAATAAAAATAAATTTATGTGAAAAAAAATGAAAGGGGAAATATCACTACATACAGTGAAAAGATCCAGACAATCATACAGGAATACTTCAAAAACCTATATTCTACCAAATTTGAAAACCTAAGACAAATGGATGAATATCTGCAACCCAGGGAATCACCAAGACTAAACCAAGAGGAGCTTGACAGCTTAAACAGACCCATAACATATGAAGAAATTGAAAATGTAATGAGACCTCCCAACTAAAAAAAGCCCAGGTCCAGATGGTTTTACAGCAGAATTCTATAAAACATTCAAAGAGGAATTGCAACTATTATTACTCAAACTGTTCAGAATGATACAAGCAGAGGGAAACCTCCCAAATTCCTTCTATGAAGCTAATATCACTCTAATACTAAAACCAGGCAAGGATTGAACCAAAAAAGAGAACTACAGACCCATCTCATTAATGAACTCAGATGCAAAAATTCTCAACAAAATACTCACAATCTATATACAGACCCACATCAAAAAGATCATCCACCATGATCAAGTCGGATTCATACCAGAGATGCAGGGATGGTTCAACATGCGAAAATCAGTAAATATCATAAAACACGTAAATGGACTGATCACAAAAACCACACCATCATTTCAATCGATGCAGAAAAGGCTTTTGACAAAATCCATCATCCCTTCATGATTAAAGTCTTAGAGGGAATTGGACTGGAAGGATCATTCCTCAACATAATCAAAGCCATATATAAGAAACCCACAGCCAGTATCATCCTAAATGGAGAAAAGTTAGAAGAGTTCCCCATAAAAGTAGGAACCTGACAAGGCTGTCCACCGTCACCACTCCTCTTCAATATAGTGCTTGAAAACTGGCTAGGGCAATGAGGCAAGAAAAGGCAATTAAAGGAATACTAATTGGAAAAGAGGAAGTAAAACTATCCTTTTTTGCAGATGATATGATAGTTTACCTATGTGATGCTAAAAGCTCCACAAGAAAACTCCTAGAAATGATTAAAAGTTTCAGTAAAGTAGCAGGTTACAAAATTAACCTAAAAAAATCAGTAGCTTTTCTCTACACTAACAACAAGCAACTGAAGAAGGAATACAAGAAGTCCTTCCCACTCACAATAGCCTCAAAAACAATAAAATACCTAGGAATAAACCTTACCAAAACCACTAAAGATCTCTACAACAAAAATTATAAGCTCCTTAAGAAGGAGATTGAATAAGACATCAGAAGATGGAAAGACCTCCCATGCTCATGGATTTGAAAAATTAACATAGTAAAAATGTCCATTTTATCCAAATTAATATACAGATTCAATGCAATCCCAATTAAAATCCCATGAACATTCTTCACTGGCTTGGAAAAAAAAATTCTTAAATTCATATGGAACAACAAAAGACCCTGAATAGACAAAGCAACCCTGAGTGAAAAGAGCAATACAGGGGGTGAGTTTCTATACCAGACATCAAACTATATTATAGTGCTATAGTCATAAAAACAGCTTGGTACTGGCACAAAAAAACAGACCAGTAGATCAATGTAACAAAACTGAAGATCCAAACTTGAGCACCTACAGTTTCAGCCACCTCATATTTGACAAGGGGGCCAAGAATACTCAGTGGAGGAAAGACAGCATCTTCAGCAAATGGTGTCCGAAAAACTGGATCGCCACTTGTAGAAAAATAAAATTAAACCCCTACCTCTCACCTTGTACAAAAAACAACTCCAAATGGATCAAAGACCTCAATGTGAAACCCAAAACTCTAAATGTGATAGAAGAAAAGGTTGGCACCAACTTACAAGACATAGGTGTAGAAAAAGACTTTCTAAATTAGTCAGCAGCTTCTCAGGAAATAAGGTCAACAATTGACAAGTGGGACCTTATTAAACTCAAGTTTCTGTACAGCAAAAGAAACAGTTAGGGAAGTGAAGAGAAAACCCACAGAGTGGGAGGAAACCTTCACTGCTGATACATCTGACAGAGCATTAACCTCCAGAATATATAAACTATTCAAAAAAACAAAGAAGAAAACAAATTACTCACTCAAAAGATGGAGTAAAGAGCTGAGCAGAGACTTCACAAGTGAGGAAATAGAGGTGGCTGAGAAACATCTTAAAAAGTGTTCAACATCTCTAATGATTAAGGAAATGCAACTTAAAACCACTTTAAGATACCATCTCACCCTGATAAGGCTGGCAAGGATCAAGGAAACAAATGATACTAAATGCTGGAGAAGGCTTGGGGAAAGGGGAACACTCATCCACTGCTGGTGGGAATGCAAACTTGTACAACCACTATGGAAAGCAGTATGGAGAACCCTTAAAAGACTCAAAGTGAGCCTACCACCTGACCCAGTCATACCACTTCTGGGAATATATCCACCAGACTCCTCATTCCACAGAGATACATGTACAGTCATGTTCATTGCAGCTCTCTTCACAATAGCAAAGAGCTGTAACCAACCAAAATGCCCCTCAGCTGACAAGTGGATACAGAAAATGTGGTACATCCTCACAGTGGAGTTCTATGCAGAGGTAAAGACGACATCATGAAATTTGCAGGTAAATGGATGGAACTGGAAGTAATTATCTTAAGTGGAGTAACACAGTCCCAGAAAGACAAATGACGAATGGTATCCCTCATCTGTGGATGCTAGCACCAATAACCCAGTTGTAAATATTCCGTGTGGGGAGTGATGCATATTGGAAAGAAAAACAACAACAACAACAACAACAACAGCAAAGAGTGCAACAAGAACTGACTGAAACAGTGAATCTGGTGGGGTGGGAGGATTGGGAGAGGGACACGTGTCTACATTAGATTAAGGTATAGTTAATTGATGTGAGTTTAACAGGTATCCAAATTTGCCCAAACTTTGTCTACATATTAATGTTATTCTAGGTCTTAGTAAAAGTAAAAACGTCTATATTAAAAAACATTGGTTAAAAGGCTTTAATAAAAGTTAATACATTTAAGGTAATTGGAAATATAAATTGTAGTCCACATCTGCTTCACTTATAACTTGTATAACAACAACTCTGGGGTTAATGGATACAAATATTCTCTACAATGTTTGTGTTGTACAGTATCAACTTGTAACATTTTCTTCTACCAGTAGGATAATTTAACTAAAGGAATTAAGTTAGCTTCCCAAATTAACAATATACAGGTAATGATAAACAGCTTGAGTAAATTTAATGCAGAAAAGTTGGCCCAGCTAAACATTAAAAGGAAGAAAAGCCTCAGACCGCTACAGGTAACAAACATCCCTGTGGATCTTAACTGTAACAACTAGTTATAATGAGTCCTAATGAACTTTACCTTTCAGATGCCACAAAGTTTCAGTATAAGAAACTTCCTTACCTCCTTTTCATAGAACAAAGAAAAACATGATGGTAATGAAGTCATTCCCTAACTGTAAATTAGAGCTGACTTTTATAGAGGTACTCTCTTATAAAAGCAAAATAGTTGCCTTCTTTAATTGACTGATAGTCGTAGGAACTGTGAAAGGATAATTCTCTATTCAGAGCCAAATATAATACTAAAGTCTATATAAGCTGGGTAATTGAGCAAAATATATTAATACAGGAGATCTCTGTTATCAGAAATGGATTATTCAACCAAGGAGATGTTGGCTAGGGAATCCAAGCCCCCCAAAAGGTAAAGGCTTTTTTTTTGCCAGAAAACTGGGATACCTGCAAGAAGAGAGGCAGTAAGGCCCTGCTGTCAAAGACCTGGTGTAAGCATGGGAAAGATATATCGAGACCACACTTACAAGTGTACAGTTGGCCTCTGGAATGCCAGAGACTGTTACCAAATGCCACTAAATAAACAAAGCAAATATTGGTCTCCTTGAGTCAAGCAAGACTCCTCCGTCAGCATCAGCTACACCTCACCTGCCTGGAAATACTGTGCAGCAGTGGCAGCCAAATTTCTGTATATCCCAGATCTAATTGGCTCTTAGCTCTCTCCTTGGAGGAATAATTCAGGGCTGATGCCACAAGCTTGAGTCCTCTAGTGGTTAGGAAATGTTGTAAGCCACAGTAAGACCTTGTCAGCTTTTACAGAAAAGCTATAGTTCATGGATTAGCATACCATCCAAACATCTGTGTCTATACCAACATAACTTCCATAATTATTAGTACTTTTTAAATGCCTGTATATCTAACTGCTTGTGCTTCATCAGTAAAAGTAAAAGGTTACTCCTGGATAAACGGCCAACCCATGAAAGGAAACAGCCTGAACTGATCAGAGTCCAAAACGACATCTCCACATCTCCAGAGAAAGTAGACTGGCTTCTCGCCCACTTTTGTCCCTTTCCTAAAGCCTAGGGAACAATCTGCAGAAAAGGGCGTGTGGTAGAGTGTAAGGGCTGCAATTCCCGTGAACTGAGAAACTACAGAAACATAGACTGGACTCTTATTTGACCAACATGATAGTACATACAACCTCCCCCAGCTGGACAATGGGGGCCTTGGGCTGTATAAGTTTGGGCATAGCTACTTGCAAATTGGTTTTACATGAAAGATGCCTGCATTCATTACTTATGACCTATTATTAAAAAATAAAAAATTAGCTGGGGGTGGTGGTGCATGCCTTTAATCCTAGCACTTGGGAGGCAGAGGCAGGTGGATCTTTTTGAGTTCAAGGCCAGCCTGGTCTACAGAGTGAGTTCCAGGATAGCTGGCACTACAGGGAGACCCTGTCTCGAAAAGATCAAAAATAAATAAATAAATAAATAAATAAATAAATAAATAAATAAAATAAAAATAAATAAATTAAAAAAATAAAAAATAAATAAATAAATAAAAATGAAGACCCAAATAAACTGAAATTTGTAAGTAATATGTACATACAATTTGTGTAATGAGTTTTAGTAATACTAATCTTTTTAATGATTTATTTATATTATTTTATTTTATGTGTATGGGTATATCACCTACATGTATGTTAAGTATACGAGTGTCATGCAATGCTTGAAGATGTCAGAAGAAGGCATCAGAACCCCCTGGAATTGTTGTTTTTGACAGTTGTTAGCTACCACGTGGGTGTTGGGAATTAAACCTGAATCTTCTTCAAGAAGAGCCAGTGCTCTTAACCGCAGAACCATCTCTCCATTTCAGTAATTTTAATCCTTTAGCATAACTAAAAATCAGTCTATTCCACGGAGAACTACGTTTGATGTCATTGACCAAAAGCGTCTCATACAACCTCAGACAACACTGGTTACTGCCACTGCTCTTGCTTCCTCACCAAAACCTGACAGCAGAATTCTATTGCTGCAGACACAACACATATTACTTGTATAACAAATAAGAATAAATCAAGCTGATGTGCATCTCGAAGTTTCATATTTATTGGCTATCATAGTACTAGAAAGTGCAAAGTATGCTACTGGAAATAAAAACAAACCGTCACCAAGTACACCCAACTGTGAAACGTGTGAACTACAGTAATGGCAGGCATGGTAAAGTATGCCCACTGGAAAAATAACGCCACAAACATTATGGAAATAATCAGCCACCTTCTTTATAAATTAAAGCCCTAACTTCACAAGATGGAGCAAACCTGGCACTATTATTATAGCCAAAATTCCATTGCTCAAAATGTCACAGGCCTTGGAGGATAATCTACTGCTGTTGCTCTGCTACACAGACATAATATTAAATTGATTTCTGATGATTAACTGTCATATCCCAAGATGAGTGCATCTCTCAATTCACACCAGAGAAGCTCCTTTTTGTAGCAGATGACAATTAATACAGGGACACACAACATGGGACAATGTGAAGACAACAGGAGACTTCACAGTGTTCAACCCTAATTGAGACCCCTATGTCCTGCCCTCCCCTCCCAAGACTCAGGGATCATTGTGGAAGAATGGTCAGAAAGATGTTCAGAGCTCGAGCTGGTAGACGAATACAAAGCAGCCTTGATGTCTGGATACCACAGCTTAGCTGCACATATGATCCCACAGTGTTTGGGACAGTAGGCATAAGAGCGATGGGAGTTCAAGCTAGTCTAACACACCGATTGGATAAGGGAGGTGGGCAAGAGGACTAAGCCTTGGCTGAGGATCTTTGGACAACTGATCGCTGCTGGGAAGGGAGAGTCTGTTTTCTGTTCTTAATAGAAAATAGATATGATTGTTGGTAGGTTGACCAGACTCCAATGAATGTATCTACATCCAAGAGCATTTGAAGAACACAAATTAGACTTAATAGGCCTTTATTAATAGGAACATAATAATAGAAGATGTGAAGTAGGGGACTGTAGTAGAGCAAGGAAAAGCGGTCCCAATATGCTCAAAATACATTGTATGACAAGAATCCGTAAAAATATTTAAAAGTCCATTTTAATATTGGACTCAATACATTATTTTAGGCAAAAAATTTAAAAACATTAAATTAGAAATGTCTATGTTATTACCTTGATTCATTTCAACTACTTTCTTTTGATAATTTTTTTCATCTCCAAAATGGCATTGAGGTTAGTCAAATTAGGAATATTTGATATAACTATTCTGGAAATACTTAAATAATATCTAAATTTGTAAATATTTTGGATAATCTTTGATCATATTTGTACATGAATTTTTTACAGCTATATTCAGTAGAGAATTATTTGTGAACTCCTTGAACTTAAGGAGGGAATGCTAAATATCATGCAGGTTTATAAACAAGATAAATCAGGAATATGTTTGGAGAAGGTCAGGAAGCCTGACCTAAGAGTATTGTAATAAATAAAACCAATAGAGTCTCTATTTCCATCGATTTGATGAAAGGGTAAGATAACATAAAAATGTACATGACTATACATTTCCAGTGTTAAGACAATCATAATGAAGCTTAAGCAGGCTGTGAGAACTTGACAGTGAAGACTGTATGTAGACATGTTCACAAAGGCAGAAAGGAAGTTTGAGAGGTCTTGCAGATACATAGTAAAGACCCTTCTCTCTGAAACCAGCAATCCATAAATGTGGAAATGTGAGTGACAGTGGAATACTAAGTTGCATATCAATATTGGAATTTCCAAGTAAGGGACATGGATAGAAAGGAAGTGAAGTCTTAGGATAATCAGGTATAAGGTTATCCAGGACATGGTTCCATAGAATAGAGTATGAATTTTAGATTTAAGTCCAAATTTTTATCTAGCAGCTTAAAGAAAAAGATATCTCTTGCTATCTGTCTTAGTTTTGCCTACTATAAGATGATGTAAGAACTGGATGACTTAAACTACAGTTATTCATTTTCCATAACTCAGGAGGTTGGAAGTCTACCACAGTGGAGGAAGTGCACAATGGACAGGCTGTAGGAAAGGATTCACATTCTGACTGCCAAACTGCTGGCTTATTGTATCTCCAAGAAGCACAAAAAGATACATTTCTCTTGAAAGTTTTTACTCATTTTATTTATTTATTTGTTATTTTTATTTTTTGGTCTTTTTGAGACAGGGTCTCCCTGTAGCTCTGTCACATGAGCAAATCAATAAATTGTATATAGCTACATATTCATCCTGTTGATTCTGTTTCTTCAGAGAACCCTGACTAATACAGCAATGAAGGGACTTAACACTGTGATTCTAATTCTCTTCTCTGGCTTGTTAATATGGCCTCAACGACTGCTCACAAAGATTAAAACATGAAACCCAGATCTCTGCTGACAGTTGCAGCAGAAATTATTGTTTAATGCTGACTAGCAGACTGGTAAAGGCAAGAAACACCTGGAGGCAGAGAACAGGCACATGTTTAAAAATGTTTTCTTTTTATTGATTGATGTATTTACTCAGGTAAGGAAATTCAAAAGCAGGATTATTAGAAGCAAAACACCTTTAGGAATAGTTTTATTTTTTTCATCCTTAGAGCACAGTATTAAGTTATATGGCTAACAAAAACCATAACATCTTTGGAAGGAGACTTGGAAAATAATTCTTAATAAATAGCCTTGATACTGAAATGCATTTGTTCCTGCAAGCATTTATAAAACGAAGTAGCTGGAGTGCAGTTTCCCACAATCCACTCCAGACCCCACCTTTTTCATAGCTTGGAACTCTAAATTGACTTTCTTTCTTTCTTTCTTTCTTTCTTTCTTTCTTTCTTTCTTTCTTTCTTTCTTTCTTTCTTTCTTTCTTTCTTTCGACTTTTTTGAGACGGTGTCTCCCTGTAGCTCTGGCTGTCCTGGAACTCACTCTGTAGACCAGGCTGGCCTTGAACTCACACAGATCCACCTTCCTCTGCCTCCCAAGTGTTGGGATTAAAGGCATGTGCCATCACGCCCAGCTAAATTGACTTGAAACAAATTTAAAGACAATAAACATATCTGAAGATTAAAAAAAAAATACAGTGAAAACCTGAGAAGTTAAAATGAAATTAATTTTTATTCTAAACTGAGTTTTATAGAAATTTAAAGCATTGACTTGTCCCTTAAAATATTTAATTGCTTAAAAATAGAGAACTCAGGCCGGGTGTGGTGGCACACACCTTTAATCCCAGCTCTATGGAGGCAGAGGCAGGTGGATCTCTGTGAGTTCAAGGCCAGCCTGGTCTACATAGAGAACTCCTGGCCAGCTGGGACTAAAGAGAGACCCTGTTTCAAAAATACATACACCCCCCCCACACACACAAAAAACAGAATTCAGGTCTTTTTCTACACAATATTATTCATCACCATTACATTTCAATGTATTAAGAATACGAGTCTAAAATAGAGTAAAAGTGGGTTGAAGAGATGTCTCAGCAGTTAAAAGCATTGGCTGCTCTTTCAGAGGACCGAGGTTTGGTTCTTAATCATCCTCCTGGCATTATTGTCTAAAACACCAGTTTCAGTGAATTTGACGCCCTCTTCTGGCCTTAGTGGGCATTGCGTGCAGATGTTCCCCTTACATGCATGTAATCAAAACACGCATGCACATAAAACAAAAGTAAGTAAATAAATTTAAAATAAAATAAAAGCCTTATTCAGACCTTATTTAAGTCTGTAAGTTTACCTATGAAAATCAGCTAAAATACTTTCATAATAAATAAATTGATTTATTCACTTTAGAAATTCCCATAATTTTAACTTGTAATAAAACTTTGGGGGTCAAATTTTTAAATGAATTTGACCTACTTGTTTACTATCTGTAACTATTTTCCAAGTATTATTGATATTGAAGCACTAAACCACATTGTAATTAAACCACCAGAGACAATATCTAAGTTCTTTTCATCGTTGATTCAGAATTACCACACAGTTTTGCTCTTTTCACTGTGTGGTAATTCTGAATCAATGATGAAAAGAGCTACACAGGGGTATCTCTATACCAGACTTCAAACTATACTACAGGGCTATAGTCATAAAAACAGCCTGGTACTGGCACAAAATAGACCTGTTGAACAATGGAACAAAACTGAAGATCCAAACCTGAGCACAAACAATTTCAGCCACCTCATATTTAACAAGGGGGCCAAGAAGACACAATGGATAAAAGCATCTTCAGAAGTGGTGTTGGCAAAACTGGATCATTACTTGTAGAAGAATGAAATTGAAACCCTACTTCTCGCCCTGTATAAAAGTCAACTCCAGATGGATCAAAGACCTCAACGTGAAACCCCATACTCTGAAGGCGATAGAAGAAAAAGTTGGCAGCAGACTACAAGATATAGGTGTAGGAAAAGACATCCTAAATCAGACAGCAGCTGCTCAAGAATTAAGGTCGACAATTGACAAATGGGACCTCATTAAACTCAGAAGCTCCTGTACATCAAAAGAAACAATCAAGGAAGTGAAAAGAAATCCCACAGAGTGGGAGGAAACCTTCACTGCAGATACATCTGACAAAGCACTGATCTCCAGAATATATAAACTACTCAAAAAACAAAGAAGAAAGAAAACAAATGACCCACTCAATAGATGGAGCAAAGAGTTGAACAGAGAGATTTCACAAGTGAGGAGTTAGAGATGGCTGAGAAACACCTCAAGAAGTGTTCAACTTCACTAATCATTAAGGAAATGCAAATCAAAACCACTTTCAGATATCATCTTACTCCAATAAGACTGGCTAGGATCAAGAAAACAAATGATACCAAGTGCTGGAGAGGTTGTGGGGAAAGGGGAGCACTCATCCACTACTGGTGGGAATGTAAACTTGTGCAGGGAAAGCAGTGTGGAGAACCCTTGGAAGACTTGGAATGAACTTGCCACCCGACCCAGCCATACCACTCCTAGGCATGTACCCCCAAGACTCACCCCACCACAGAGATACATGCACGGCCATGTTTATTTCAGCTCTCTTCACAACAGCAAAGAGCTGGAACCAACCCAAATGCCCCTCAACTGATGAGTGGATAGAGAAAATGTGGTACATCTACACAATGGAGTTCTATGTAGCAGTAAAGAAAGACGACATCATAAGCTTTGCAGGAAAATGGCTGGAGCTAGAGGAGATCATGCTGAGTGAAGTAACACAGTCCCAGAAAATCAAACAAAGAATGGCACCCCTCATCTGAGGATGCTAGTGCCAATTACCCAGTTGTAAATATTTCCTGTGCATGACCCCTTGAGGTTTTGTCCAAAGCAGTTGGGAGTGATGATGCATCTTGGAAACAACAACAGAAAGGACTGCATCAAAGAACTGACTGAAACAGTGAACTTCTGGTCAAAACAGTCAACTTCCCCACGGAGAATATTGAGAAAGACTGAGAAAGAGATGAATAGCATGTTTGGTAGAATGCATGAGCTCTGGAGGGGTGGGGAGATGGGGGGGACACGGGTCTAGATTTGATAAAAAATGTATTTATAAATAAATAATAATAAAAATAAAAAAATGAATTACCACACAGTTTTTAATGTGAATGATGAGATGTCAATCAGGAAGCCAATGAAGGCTTGTAGAGGAGTAGGGAGGAAGTAGCTGCTTATGACAATTCTGGGCCTTGCTATTTCTCAGGCACAGCAACCTGAATTCTATTGCATGTGCCTTCAGTTTACACAAGAGTCAGTCACTGCCTGGTCCACAGGTCCTACTTCCCCCTTCCACCCCCCTATTGTTCTTGACATTCCTAGAGATCACCCAAAGTTAAACAGGTGATGGAGCCCTACGGCTGTGTAAGCAGCTTCCCCCTTTGAGAATATATATATATAATATATATGATAGATTATATTATTACTATATATATGATCAGTATAGACATGATGCTGGTTACTAGTATTCCATTCAGCAGAGTATATTTCAAACAAACAAATTTAGTAAGTATTGTAATCAATAGTATTTAACTTTTAAAGGCATTCGTTAGTAGGGCTATTTTCAGGTGTCAGCATTCCCCATCAGAAGCAGTGAGATGTGAAGTTTATAGGATGATTAATCCATCTGCGCTTTTTGGTCTTTTTTCCTCGATAAGGCTTATGAAGGAACACCATCACACACACACACACACACACCACAAATACGATATCCCAGTGAGTGATTTGCTTATATTTCAGAAAAAATTAAGGTTCAGTATAGAAACCTATGCACTACGTGAGTATTTATTATTTATTATTTTTGTATTTTTAGACAGGTACTCCCTTTTTATCAGCTGCACTGGAGCCTTTGATTATGTAGAGCAAGGCTGGCTGAAATTCACAGAGATCTCCCTCCTGAATGCTGAGGATTAAAGGCATGTGCTACCCGGGCTTGACGAATTTTTTAATTAATTTCAAATGACAACTTCTACAAGAGTAAAGATGGTTCAGATTTAATCTAGAAAAGTCAAGCACAGAATCCAGACCTAACTTTTTTCTTTACTTCTTTTAATCTCTCTCTCTCTCTCTCTCTCTCTCTCCTTCTCTCTCTCTTATATATATATAATATTATATATATATATATATGCTGCATGTTTGTGAGAGGAGTGCATGTGCGCTTTTTTGCACATACATGAGAAGTCAAGCTCAAGCGTCACTCCTAAACAGGTGCCAACCACATCTTGTTTTGGCACTTTGTCTCTCTGACCTGGAGCTCACGAATAAGGTTTGACTAACTAGCAAGGGAGCCCTAGAATGCACCCACCCATGCCTCTCCAGCACCGTGACCATAAACATGCACAGCTATGCCCAGATTTATGTATGCATTATAGTCCTCTGTGGAGTGAGCTCTCTCCCTGGCCATCTTTAAGTGTTTTTGAAAGGCCCTAAACAGATTATTCCAAATTGTCAAATCTTTTGATAAATTTTACCCAATGAACTGTTTGTAACTTATCTGAATGTGGTTGTACAGTAAAATATTATATTAAAGCTCTAAGTCATGAATTTTTATTTTTATTAAAATACCTGTTTCCTTTTATATGTATTCACAATTACACACAAATGCACCATTTCCTCCCTGCTAATTAAGATAGTAAAAATTACTTATTATACTTCTACTGAAATACTTCCTTTTCAATTTGGTATTTGTCTTATTTAGTATGTGATTATCAGAATCCAAAATTGATAAGCATATGGTAAAAGAGAAATTTACTCTTAGAAAGATGACTATAAGAATTGTACATACAGGGGGTTGGAGAGATGGCCTAGTGGTTAAGAGCGCCGACCGCTCTTACAGAGGACCCGGGTTCGATCCCCAGCACCCACATGGTGGCCGAGAGCCGTCTGAAACTCCAATTCCAGGCGAACTCCAGTTCCAGGGGAATCCGAGACCCTCTTCTGACCTCCGCGGTATTGCACGACACGGGTGCATAGACCTGCATGCAGACAGTACATTGATACACATACCGAAATAAATAGAATAAAAAAAAAAGAATTGTACATACAAAAAAAAAAAAAATGAACTGCACATACAGACTAGTACTTGTAGATCAGCACTTAGGCTTCAGAGTTGAAAATCCCAGGCCAGCCTGGAATTAAAGTGTGTTTTGAATGAGTCTGAGCTGCACCCTATCTCAAAGCAAAACAGAATGTAAAAACTGACCTAAATAAGTAAATGTTAAAATTTGTTTAAACATACATATAGATTAATTAAATGCTTTGGAGAGACTAGTTCAAATAGACTTTTCTCTAAATTCAAAACAAAATTGATTTGTCTAATCATTATAATATACACTAATTAGTAACCCTACTAAAGTTTGACAGATAAAAGGAATGAATTGCTCTACTTTCACAAGCTCTCCGGAAGGGTTTATGATGCTATTTAGAAATGATTAGATAATCAAACAAAACAAAGAAAAGAGAAAGAGAGATCTGTCAAGAAAAATTTGGCTTGGTACCTGAAGGTATAGTTCAATGGTAGAGTGGGTCACCTACCATGCTCAAGCCTCTTGAATTCAACTCCAGCTGCCTCCCCTGCTCCCTGGGGGATTATAAAAAGGTTAATTAAGCTCTGACATAATTAAGCACATTATGAAATCTAATTTATAGTAAAATCACTTTAATTTGCTTTGTTTTAAGACTAATTTTCAATCTTAATTTTCCTTTTCTTTATATCATTCATAATACTCTTAGTTTTTGTAGCTCCAGGAAAGTTCCTGATATTGGGAAATATTTCAGGACAAACGGCTTAGTAGACCTGAGATTATCCTAGCAGTGCAGTGTAAACATGGTCTAGTGTAAACCAAAGTCAAACTCTCTGCTGAGCGCTTATATGTAATACAAATGCATAACTCCACTTCCTTTCCCGCTTGATTTTCTTGATCTACCTTCTCTTGAAACTCTTCCTCTGCTGTCTGTAACAGTACACCAGTATGAAACAATTTAGGATTATAATCCATTTTAAGTACTAAAGAAAAAATATACATTGAAGCCAAAGGTAAGTAGAGAATGCAGTGAAAAAGGCTCTAGACAAACCACTCTACCATCATTGGAAGGACAATTCGGATAAACATTGAGAAGAAGGGATACTAATTTTTTTTTTCATTCAAAGCAATGAGTTTATTAGGTTTACTTACAAATCAATGGCTGATGGGTTACAGGCAGGAGCACGGGTGGCCCTAAAACAGCCACACTGGAAGGTTTGTACCCAGCATGGATGATGGCTGCTCCATGACTATATAGATGGAACCCTCTTCTCTAGTCCTTCCCAGCCTGTATACTCTAGGCCCCTCCTCTCCACACACACACAAGGCCACAGCAGTTATGGCAGGATTGCATACGACTGATTAGGAGGTGAGCCTGACATTCAGGTGAAGATCCCACAGCCCTTCCCACTCCTTCTTCTGTGAGTCAACAAGCCCAGCTGTGATAATCTTTTGCAAACAGGCACATGAACTGATGAAGATGGGGGCAGTGTGGTTCAAAGGATCCTGTACAACACTCTTGTAACGACTTCTATCTAATGCCTTTCAGTAGACACTCTGCCTTCAAAATAGCTCCAAACTTCAATTCAAGACTCTGTAAGTCAATTCTAGTGCCTCTATTCAGTTTCCCAAGCCAAAACCCAAACCTGAACTTTTTAAGAAAATAAATGTAGCCAGATATGCTGGAACACCCCTATAATCCCAGCACTCAGGAGGCAGAGGCAGGTTGATGTCTGTGACTTCAAGGCCAGCTCTGCCTACTTAGTGAATTCCAAGGCAGCTGGGGTTACGTGGAGATCCTGTCTCAAAAAGAGTAAAAAAAAAAAAAAAAGAAAACAAAAACAAAATAAATTTAAAAACTAATATTCAGAGTATCAGAAAGTTGAGAGTAAAGTGCCGAAGACTCTGAACTAAATGTGCATTACTGTGAATGAAGTAAGTGATTGAAACTTGGGTGGGGGCTTCTTGCCACCAACTATGAATACTGCTTTTTATGTAGACTAAATAGTTTTAGTAACTTGTAATAGTAGACATTATGATTCAAAAGTAACTTGCATTGTTTTTAATTTAGCAGATATTTAAACTATTCTGCAGCCAAGCGACATTTGTTTCTCCATTGATAATTAAAATTATCTAGACGGCCATACTACTCTGAGTGTGCTGGCTTTCCTCTGACCTCTGAAGTGAAGTGGGACCATATCTGGTTAGTATTTGGAAAGAAGAAAATTAAAATCTCTACTTTCTTCCAAACCTCATATATTGTTGAATATGGGTTATTATTTTTATAGTTTTTATCTTAGTTTGGTGGTAGAAAAATACTGTTGCCATCTTATATAAATAAATAAAATAAATCTTGAAAATTTTGTTGCTTTGCATAGCAAAATCAGCATTATGCAGAGCCTGGTGGTATATCTCTAATCCTAGCATTTGAAAGGCTGAGGTAATCAGACAGGGAATCCAAGGCCAAACTGGGCTGCAAAGCAAGTTTTAGGCCAACCAAGCCTAGATAGTGACACCCTGTTTCAACACCACATTTTTTTTTTCTCATCAAACTTTTGCTTTTATTCAGTCTTACCAAAGGACCAGAGATAGGTCAGTAGTATTATTTTACTCAGTATAAAATTCTCCTTTTTATTTTTTTTTAATTTTTTTTATTAATTTTATTTATTTCTTTATGTGTATGAATGTACTGTCTGCATGCAAGTTTGTGCACCCGTGTCGTGCAATGCTGCGGAGGTCAGAAGACGGTCTCGGATTCCCCTGGAACTGGAGCTCTCCTGGAATTGGAGTTTCAGACGGTTTTCGGCCGCCATGTGGGTGCTGGGGATCGAACCCGGGTCCTCTGCAAGAGCGGTCGGCGCTCTTAACCGCTAGGCCATCTCTCCAACCCCGCCAGGTATACTTTCTAGTTGAGGTCACTTTTATTTATCCCATCACAGAAGAATGTCTGCAGTGGTAAAGAGAAGGTTGAAGCTCATCCATGGAAGGGAAGGAGAGCATTCTCCACCCAGGACTTTCCAGGGGGAACTGCAGCTGACTGCCTCAGCTCCACAGTCAGTTTCTCCTGGATGACTGTGAGCATCCCATGTGGTGATGTTATCTGTCTGCTGCTGTTTGCTCTTTCACTTGGAAGTCTCATGGGAGGAGACACTCTCAGCTGAGAACTCCAGGTGTTCCCTGGTCCTTTTCTTTGGATGTTGGCAAGCCACTGCTTTGACGACATGACCTTTTGTTCACTCTCCTAACAGAGCCGCCTCAGTCTCTGTGATGGCTATTTTGAGCAATCAATTGATGTTTTGCTCTCTGTCTGCTGATTCTCTCCATCTGCTACTCATTTTTTTTTCTTTTACTTTTAATTGCTATGTACTTTATAATAAACTCACTCATTCAAAACCAAAAGGGAGCTGTCGTAGATCATTCTCCTGACTGTACAGAACAGATGGTTTGAAGCTGGTTGTTGGCAGTGTTTCCAAACTGTACTAGCTTCCCCTGCAACATGGTGTGCCAGTCATTGAAACAAAGAGTTTTGTAGGGGTTTATTTACAAGGTGAGAGAGCAAGTGTCCAGTTCACCTTTCCCAAGGTAGGGCCTAGGCATCTTTATGGGCTGTGGTATGGAGAAAGGTTTTTGGAGTTTAGGGAAGCTGCAGTGATTTGTGCATATGCAAACTCTCATGTTGACCCATGGGAGGCACAGATGCCCTCTGTGCCTGTAAAGTTGCTGGTTTTAGACCCAGCTGAAAGCATACGAAGTACATTACTCTGGAGCAAATGCTTAGAGGGTTTCTCTGTTTTAGACACACAAACCTGTTATACTTGTCTCTTTTGTATATTTGAAATTGTGTATCAAGGAAGATTTCTAAGACCTGAGGGAAGCTTAGTGGACTTGGAAGTCTTCAGAGAGATTCCAGTTTTATGTTCTCAGTGACATTGGTCTAAATAGGAAGATTGGCTTGTTCAGAGACTAGGTTGATTCTCTTTTGTAAAGTGGCTTCCTGGGTTGAGTGCTTACCCAGCATGCTCAAGGTGGGTTCAGTCCCCACACACTACATACCTGTAATCCCAGCACTCATAAGGCTGCAGCAAGAGGAATAGAATGATTTTGAGGTCAGCCTGAGCTACAGTGGGGCACCAAGTTCCAGGTTGCAAAACAGAAAAGAAAAAAATAAATCAAAAACTGTCAGTAAACCAAAAGGGTATATATTTGGAGTGCCCAGGGTTTTGTTGTTGGTTGTTGTCTTTGGGTTTTGTTTGTTTGTTTTTAAGCATTTTTCTGTGTTCCCNATATATATATATATATATATATATATATATATATATATATATACACATATATATATATATCTTAAAATCTAACTTAATGGCAATACTTATGTATTGGCATTAAGTTAGATATTTAAAATTAATTAATGATTTTCAAGTAGTGCACTAAAAAACTTGTATTAAAAATAAGTGGAATAATTATTTTATCTAATGAATTCCACAAGAGCCCATTCTGTAGAATGGAAAATTCTACAGGATTTAGAAATATCAAAATTAAAAGCCAAAAATTATACATGATCCGAAGAGGGAGGAAAGAATGTAATCACCGGAGGATGGGGTGGAAAGGGATGTAGCACTGTGTTGAGGGCATGACAAGGCTGGCACATGCATGAAGCTCCTGAAGATGATACAGCACCCATGGATGTCTGCACAAGACCTGCATAAGATCAAGCCAGTTAAAAAATCCAGCATGGATGGGGAGAAGGGCTGAATCCCTAGCTGAAGAGTCATTGGCAGGTGATTCCTGCTGGAGAAGGAAGAGTAATTGGGGGGGGGGTGTGACCTGTGACCACTGACAGACTGCACCTGCTCCAATGTATGTTCCATAGACTTGCACATATGGGCAACAATAATGGACTTTATATAAATGCCATTGAGCTGGAGTATACAACACAAGAAGCCTGTAATATGAATAAAGAAAAAGTTCACCATTTTTACTGATTTTGCTAACCATCCTATTTTTCTGTGGACCTGGCATTTATAAAGGCTTTCATAAATAATTTCAGATACACAAATGAGAAAATAATTCTTGTTTTCAAATTTTAACAGAAAAAAATAATCAATAAAGGAATTTTGATATAAATCAGTTTTTACATGAGTAAAATCTTTCCAGGTAAACAAGACAGTCCAGGAAAGAAAAGAGAATAGGAAAATTCATGGAAGCCTGAGGCATGAACATGTGGTCCAGTGTTAGGGATAATCAGTCAAGTCCTGAGGCCACAGAATCTTTGGCAAAGAATAGCACAAATCATCCTGGGGAAAAATACTGGTAAAAGATGTTGAGGATTTTATATCTTCTGGCTAATAAATTCTTATTAATTTTATCTTTAAAAACACATTGCTTTAGTTTAATTTAAGCTTGATTTCACCTCAATGCTGATTGGAATAATTCATTTAAATATACTTAGTAATTCTATTAAAAATATAAGTATTTTAACATACAGGATAAAGTTAAATTAGGAATTTAAGACAACTTTGCATTGGAGAAAAATGAGACTGGGTAGTTAAATACAGAAGAGAGACAACAATTTCACAGAGATAAAACACAAGAAACTCCTCCCAGTATTGAACCACCACTTCATACATCATTTTATAATGATTATGAAATTATACCCCCTGGTCTTTGCTGGTGTGAAGTTATCCCTACATCATGGTAGCAGTAGATCACAGAGGGTAGAAACCATAAGAATATTTTGCCTCATATGTAGAATCTAGATTTAAATATAGATAATGACTATATTTGATGGAAGCAAATGGAGGACTCCTTGGAGAGTGAAGCAGTCAGATGGTGGGCGCCAAATGGCAAAAGAAAATATAAGAGGACAAACATGAGTTAAACACAGAGAAGCAAATGTGTGAAAAGACCTGATGGAACTCATCATGCGCATACATATGATAAAAGGAGCACTTTGTGCTTGCATTTTTTGGACAAAATGGCAAGTACAATGATTTTCCCCAAAGACCATGTTCTGTCAAACATTAATTTGAAAATTAACATTTCTGATGACTCTAATTTCTAATTAATAGTGTGCAGATGCTTTGTACCAATGGAGAGTCTTAGTGTTGGATGAATTTAACAATATATTGTGAGGGATTGGTTAGAGAGCTATTCTGTTAACAAAACTGGGAAACCGTTCTTTCAGAAAATACATACTATACATATTCTAGTTTATGCTCATTAATTATGTAGATTAGATTAAATTTTCACAAAATTTGCCAAATGATATCATTGTCTTTCATGTGGCACAGACGTCTTTGCCACATAAAAGCACTAGTAGTAAAGAATAAGACTGTCAAATGTGTTCACACAATAGCATGATCTGAGGATATTACTGATGATATGAAGTATTTATTACTGTGATAAACTTACAGGGTTGTGCTCCTGGATATGTGGTTATATCAATCACAGTTTGATGTGAAGTCTGGACATGATCCTTATTATGTGATGAGTTGGGACCAGTGATTTGATAATAAGGTACTAGAGCTTCCTAGTTCTTTTCTGCCAAATTAAGGTAACGGCACTTGTACAACATTCTGTGTTAAATGATACATGTGCAATGCTAAGAGTATACGACACCAACTAAGTTTATGACACGGTAGAATGTAGATATGAAAACACCACAAAACCACAAAACCAAAAGTATGCTAAATTTTTCAATATTTCATTATATTTTCACTTTAAGCATTGTTCTTAAAATATTTGGTTAGTTTTATTTTGTGTATAAGTGCTTTAGCTGTGTGGAAATCCATCCTGTGGATGCAATACCAACAGAAACCAGGCATAGGAGGCTTGGAAATGGAGTTATGTACAGTTCTTAGCTGCCATGTAGGTGCTGACTATTCAACAATGCTCTTAACCCCTGAGAATCTTTACAGCCCCTGTATTTTCTTTTTTCTTCAAAATCTGTTTAATAAGATAAGTTTCTAAAATGTATTTGTTTGTAAAATCTTTGAGGGCCTTTGAATATTATAGTATTCAATATAAAGTGCCCCAGAGTAGTTGAAAAGAGGCAAGTTTTGTCCTGACTGATTCTTGAACTGATAAAATAGAAATAAAATGTCGCAGAAAGGACTAGCAGACATAGAGATATTACATATCCTAATTTACTGTGATTTGGAAAGCTCAAAAGGTATACCACTATTAATTAGTAGAAATTAAATCAGAATTATGTAAATTTTTATTTCTTCTCTTACTATCATTATTAACTTTGGTAACCCATTCAATTGAATCTTTCTGAACTACTCTTATTCTCATCTCAGATAAATCAGTTTACTAAAAAAAAAAACAGACTTAATGACATTGTGCTTTCTAAAGTCTTGTTAAAATAAGCAGACAATTAATGTCCTGTTTTCCTCTCCCACACACTATACAACAGCTGAAGTGACTGCTGCTGATTGTAAGCTGTACGTGCTATCTTTATACTGCTCATGAATCTAGTGATTTAAACTGACATAAGAAACGGAATTGAAAATCCCTTTTTCCTCTATTTACTCGAAGGGTAAATTACACAATCGTATTATCACCAGCAACTGAAGTTGATTTAAGATACATTTTTTTTATTTATTTATAGACGTGCCTTTCATAGTAACTGGTACAAGAGAGACCCCTAGCAGCATCAGGATATGCTGAGCTCTTAAAGCAGTGATGCTGGCAGGGGCTTTATTGCCAGCTTTCAGGTGTACCTGTATTGATTAACCAATTTTTGCTGTTAAACAAAGAAATTATTATGGGGAACTCATTCCCACTCTTCCAAATATTCATGAAGTGATTTAATGCTTGGGAAAAAAAAATGTTACCTCACATATTCACCCAGTGTCACGTAATCAACCTAAGTTGATTAAGTCACAGGGGACCATAAAATGAAATGCAGATGTTACTGAGGATAAAACACCACTTGTATTGGAAATTCAATCTTAAAAAAAAGAATTTCTAACTTCTCTCTTATTCCTGACATGGATTTGCAAAGAGGTATAAAGGAAAGTTTCACAAAAGAAAGCCTAAATATTTTTATAGTAAGGCTGACATCTAATATTGCCAGCAAACATCTAACAGTCGTGGGCTTTCCAAACTTTTGTCAGAAATATGATGAGTGATTTCTTGATACCCTGAATAAAGAGTCTTCTGATTGGCACATCAAAGTTAAGAAAAGAAATCTCGGGGTAAAAGACATCCAGAAGGAAAGCAATGAAATACATGGAAGTACCATACCCAAAGCACTCACAGGATGAATGATCTTCCCAAGCAGCAAAAGGCAGCTGAGAATCCTTGGATGATATTAGCCAAGTGACTGGCACAGAGGTACTAAAAGCACAGATGAAAGATAAAATTTCCAGAGAAATGATTCTCAATATTTATGAAGGATAGAAATTAAAATAAAACCTCACTCCTCCCAAAAGACAAATTTTTACTCAATTTTTGTTTAATCAAGATGAAGTCAGGGCTGGAGGGATGTCTCATTGGATAAAAGCTCCAGCTGTTTTTACAGAAGACACAGATTTGATTTCTAGCATCCACATGGTGATCAACAACCAATAGTAACTCCAGTTCCACAGAATCTAACGCCCTCTTCTGTCCTCCACGAACATTGCAGGACAGTTGTACTTATACATTCAGGCTTAACACTTGTACACATAAAATAAAAGAAATGAATCAAAAAAGAAAAAGACAAAGTCACACTGTTTTCAAACAAGGAGCAGCTAGGGAGATAAAGTAAGAAAACGGAGCATTAAGAATGAGGAAGTTCTTCCCCTAATCTGGAGATTTTTCTTCTTTCTCACATTTCTCATTGTCTTATAATATACATCTTGCCCAGAATAACAACATGTATATAGTTATTCATAGAGGTCTCCAGAATTGAAAATCAGAGGACAATAAAATGAGGTTTGTGTCTCCATTCCACATGATGATTTATGTTCAACACTTTGCTCATCCAAGCTCATTTTGTAAAAGGCTACACAGTGGGTCACACAAAGCATCAGGATGCCAGCACTACCAAGGGAATTGAATTGGTTCCTACCCCATAAACTTTAACAATGACAACTTCTCAAACCTTCCGGTTAGCCTATTGATTCTACAGTGAAGTTAATGTCCCACATTCTATCTCTCTAAGCACATATGTAAGCAAGCCCCCTGATTTATGCTCAACACCAACCAGGCTGGCTTTATACAGGGAACCATTTTCAGTCCCTCCTCTCAGTGTCTGGCTTCTTCATCCCAAGGGATTATCCTCTTCCAGACCCTCATCACCAGCTTATACAGACTCCAATTTTTTCATATTATATACACTTACTGGCAAGATAAGACACGAATATAGCACATCTCCATGAAAAATAGAAAGCGAAAATAAAATTTCAAATTACCAAGTAATAATAAGAGTACCAATTTCTTCTGGTTAGAGACAGTGAATAATATGGTTAGTCTTTTTCTAAGAAATTAAATGATTCCACTTACAAGCAAACAATACCAGACCACTATTCTCTATTGACTACAAAGCACTCCTTCCTAAGAATAATGGACTAAACTGACTGTGGGACAGGTGCTTTCACATTTCCGTGCTAATTGTCACCTGTGAATTTATCCCATCACATTTTGATGTTATATATTTGAGTAATAATACCCAAATGATATGCCTGTTAACATCAAGGTGGCCAAGATCTGAACCGTCAAATTGGCGTTCAGGATACATGTACGTGCACTACTTGTGATCTTACACTGTAATATTTGTTCAGATATTTGTGACCATGTTTGTACTATACTTTGGTCTGTATTTTTACTCCCCACCTTCATCATGCCATTATTTGAACTTGTTTATTTGGTTTGTGGAAACAATTATTTTTCTGCGTAATTTTCAGTGGTCCAGTTCCCATTTTTTAGTTAATTTGTTTCCATCGACTTCCCAACAATTAAGAGATTCAAATAAGCTGGTACTAAGTTCCCTAAAAGATTTTCTGATCATACATCTCATCATTAACAAGGGTGGCATGAGTTTCCCAGGGCCAGACCACAGAAATGATTCCATCCAAGTCTAGCTTGATGAACCAGATTGTTGGCTGGGATTAATTGCAGGGGCATGGTGTGGGATTACTTATGGAAGTACTGGTGACTCAGAGGCAGCTGCTTCACTGAGAAGCCCCAATATGGGTGATGACTCACAAAAGTGGCCTCCCTGCAGCTGTCTGCCCAAGTTATAGGAATCACCATAGAAGAATCTCTTGTCCTCCAGCAATTGCTTACTACTTCAGTAACAGAGGAAAAACCTTATGTAACTGACATACAATTCCTTTTAACTTTCTAGTGTAT
This sequence comes from Rhizomys pruinosus, assembly GCA_009823505.1. Lineage (NCBI taxonomy): Eukaryota > Metazoa > Chordata > Mammalia > Rodentia > Spalacidae > Rhizomys > Rhizomys pruinosus. The sequence continues at coordinate 257,127 of VZQC01005946.1, forward strand.
TCACCCCCTGCTTCAAGGGTGAATATTTCTTTCTTTTTTAGAAAATTTTATTTATTTATTTTCGATGTGTATGAATGTCCTGTCTGCATGTAGGTTTGTGCACCCCTGTCATGCAGTGCCGCGGTGGTCAGAAGAGGGTGTCGGATTCCCCTGGAACTGGAGTTCTCCTGGAAGTGGAGTTACAGACAGTTCTCAGCCACCATGCGGGTGCTGGGGATCGAACCCAGATCCTCTGCAGCCCCAAGGGTGAATATTTCAAAGTGAAGGAATAGCTACACATGTCAGGATTTAATTCCTTCAATCAATCTGCACGGTATTGATACTGTTTGTTTACGATTCTTCCTTTATGGAATAGATTGTTTGAATCACTTTTAAACATATTTCAATTAAAAAAGTGCTATTTCTGCCCAATAGTATTTTCATTTTCCCATACATTCCCAGTGACTAAGATGCTGCATTGATAACAAGCCTTAGTGTATTCCCCATTTCCGGTATATAACATAATCATATGATATCATACTGCAGGTTTCTATAGACATTTTGGTTTTAAAGGCCCAGAATAATATACAAGACAGTAGACCACAGAAGTCAAATTTCACCTGGTATAGCATATCTGTATGCCAATTAGTTATGTGAATGGAGTGTTAAATTAGCTGAGACTGTTTATAAGAAATGCAGAACATTTGAGATAGTTAGTAAGGAATACTGAGTTTGAGGAAGAAGGAGGAAGGTAGAATTCCTTGTTAGACTTCTGGGTTAGCTCCGTCCAAACATCCTAATCTCAAGAATAGCAACTGCCTACCACCTGGTTACTTTGCATTTGCTGATCAAAGCTTGTGGCTTGCTTGGGTTTGCCTTCAGTCAAACAACAGTTTAAAGCATGATGTATGAAGATAACAGTGTGTTTAAAGGATGTTTAAACTTGATGAGCTTTGAAAATAACAATTCAGCATATCTGAGATGTTTAGCAGAATACACCCAAAATTCCATAGCAATCTAAATTTGAGTACCAGCTTTGTAAGAAGTCTTTGTGTTAGCCAATAGACTTATGTATTTCAATTTAAGTGAATGTAAGTCCTTTCAACTAAAAATGAAGCATACTTTTTTCTAGTGGTAGATATTCTCTCTCTCTCTCTCTCTCTCTCTCTCTCTCTCTCTGTATCTCTCTCTCCCTCTCTCCCTCTTTCCACCTTCCTTTCCCTCTCCCTGGTTCTTTCTTTCTCTATTCCCCCTCATAGGTTTACATGTTCTCTATTCAGTATACTTACTTCCAGACAAAATTGGGTATGCATTGTTCCTACCTGTTTGGCAATTTTAAAATTAAGTAAAATGCACATTCTGTCTAACACAATCTTCATTTTATTCATACTTTTAACACTGAGCCAGCCAGTCAAATTTCTTCTCTCTCTTAGTTACCTATCACTTCTTTTAGTGATATCCCCAAACTGTGCTTCTCAGTTATATGTTGAAATTCATTTTCAATAATCCATAGCTATAACGTTTTTCTCCCACTTATCTAACCCCCCAATATGCCTTGAAGATTTATCTATAGCTACTACTTCTGCTGATTTTTCCCAAACTGTGTTTCAAGGTATCCAGGACAACCTGTCTAAGTGACACCCTGAAGATCACAGCTCTGTTGAGTGAGAAAAATCTGCTGTCCTAGCAATGGAAAGCCCACTTTTCCTCTGTGATCCCATTCAGTATCCTTCACAATTCCACTATAAGACACATTATTCCTTCTTTAATTCAACTCTATATACTCATTTTGCTCTACTTCTCTTAACAACAGTCTGTTGTGACCAAAACCCCACTTACTGGGACTGGAGATATAGCTCAGTGGTTAAGAACGCAGGCTGCTTTATTCTTTGTTTTTTGAGTAGTTAATATATTTTGTATGTTAATGTTCTGTCAGATGTATCTCATACAACCACTATGGAAAGCAGTGTGGAGAACCCTTAAAAGACTCAAAATGAGCCTACCACCTGATCTAGTCATACTACTTCTGGGTATATGCCCACAAGACTCATCCTACTGCAAAGATACATACACACATATGTTTATTGCAACTCTCTTCACAACAGCAAAGAGCTGGAACCAACCCAAATGCCCCTCAACTGAGGAGTGGATAACAAAAATGTTGTACATCTACACAATGGAATTCAATGCAGTGGTAAAGAAAGATGACATCATGAGCTTTGCAGGTAAATGGATGGAACTAGAAGATATTATGCTAAGTGTAATAACACAGTTTCAGAAAAACAAACATGAAATGGTTTCCCTCATTTGTGGATGCTAACACCAAATCTCCAGTAGAAAGGCAAGCTGAGCAATATTATTGTTATATTTCTTTTTTATCTGAAAGCAACTGTGCTGTTATAATATGAATCTCTTAACAGAGATTAGCCTTAACAGGCTCTGGAATTAACTTACCACTTATTTTCAGACATTGTAATTACCGTATATGCATGGAAGGTATGTACTCATATTTTAGAATAATATACAAATTAAAGGAAAAATGTGAATTCCTAACCATATTTTGGAAGTAACATACGATTTATTTTTGGAGGTCATAATTTTGGTACATATGTGTATAGGCATATTTTTGAGCAATACAAATGGGAGGAACAACAGCAGCATAAGGAGAATGTCAAAGAACTGACTGAAGTAGTTAAATTCTGCCCCAAACAATAAACCTCAGCAGAGAAAAACTTTAAAAAGACTGAGAGAAAGATGTGGGACATGTATGGCAGAATGCATGAACTGGGATGGGGTAGGGTGGAGGGCAGGGAAAGGGGATGTGTCTCATTTGGACTAAAAAATGATGTATGAAATACACAAAACATCAATAAATGTATTTTATTAAGAAAAAGATGGGGCCAGGCGTGGGGGCACAGAAATTTAATCCTAGCACTTGGTAGGCAGAGGCAGGTGGATCTCTGTGAGTTCAAGGCCAACCTGGTCTACATAGTGAGTTCCAGGACAGCTGGGGTTACAGGGAGACCCTGTCACACACACACACACACACACACACACACACACACAAAATAAATACTGCCTGCAGGCACACCTTTAATCCCAGCACTCAGGAGGCAGAGGCAGGCAGATCTCTGTGAGTTCAAGGTCAGCCTGGTCAACAAAGAGAGTTCCAGGACTGCTGGGGTTACAGGGAGACCCTATCTTGAAAAGACAGAAAAAAAAAAAAATGAATACTGGCTGCTCTTTCAGAGAACCTGGATTCCTTTGCCAATATCCACATGAGTTAAATAAGCCCCTTGTAACTCCAATTCCAGGTGATCTGAGGCCTTCCTCTGACCTCCTCAGGCATTGTACAAAAGGGTTTCACACAACATAAAGACTGGGTCAAAGAACTGATTGATACAGTTAAATTATGGCCAAAACAACAAGTCTCTATAGTCACAAACTTTGGAAAGACTGAAAGAAAGGTGCAAGACATGTATGGCAGAAGGCATGTACCGGGTGGGGGGGGGGCAGGGAGAAGGAATATGTCTAAATTGGACTGAAAGATGATGTATGAAATACAAAAATTATCAAAACAAACAAAAAAATAAAAAAAAAACAAAAGTGTTCCACTTACATACATGCAGGCAATACATTCATATGCATAAATTAAAATAAATATAATAAATAAAAGATTTAGAAAACCCTACATCCTTTTGGTTTTCATTTTGGTTTTAATCCTTTATTCTCTTGTCTTTGGACCTGTGATTGAAAGGTCATATCGTCATATTCTAATCTATGAACAAAAAAAATGGGGGGAGAGATGTGAATTTGAGGAGGTGGTTGAGTGAGGAGATAAACAGGGAATCCCATAGGACTGGCCAGGCAGGTCTGGGGATAAGTCACATTTTATCCATTCAATAAACTATTAAATGTAAAACAAAAGGCAAAATTTAATTTTGTTCACATCACAGCAAGAAGAGCTTTTCAATCTGCTGTTCTCATTACTAGAAGTCATATATAGTTTAAATTTTCCTGAAAGAGCGCTCATTAACGTATAAATACTATAAAACTAAACATGTATCCCAGCACATGGACATGTTTTCTTATGAATAGGTATCACTCAGCTCTAGATAGCTTCAAAGGCTACATGAGTAATATGAAAGAACTGGCAGAGTAATAGGCATAAATTCAAGAAAACAAAATTCTAAGCCATAATCCTAATGACCAGATGAAGATGTGTCAGCAGGATCCAAAGACCTCTGGGCATCCAGCAAATTGTCCATATGCTAAATTTCATTCTCATGCCATTTCCAGAAACTAATGTAGCTGGACCGGGAATTATTTGTGTTGTGCTGCTGCAAGGTTAGAATATCTGTGCTTTCTGGACATATGTACACACATTTAATAGTACACCAGAGGAACTTCTATCAATTACAGTAACCATAAGTCCTATCTCATGATACAAAGATTATTTAGGCTGGTAGTTGAGCTATGAGACCTACTTCCTAATCACAGTCTATTAATTTTACAATAATCCATGAAAGCAATACAGAACAAATTTGATGCCTCTAGTGATTTGAATGAGAATGTCCCCATGACCTTCAAGTATTTGAATACTTGGCCTAAGTTGTTGGAGCTGCTTGAGGAAGATTAGGAGGTGCAGCCCTGCTGGAGGAAGTTTGGCATTTTGGGAGGTGCTTGAGAGTTTGGAGACTTGTCCTTCTTCTGGCTTCTCAGTCTTTACTTCCTCCTATGACTCTTTGAATACTTGAGCTCCAGGCTTTCAGCTCCAGTTGCCTCCTACTGTGCTTCTCCTGAAACCATAAGGTGAATAAACTTTTCTTTCTCTAAGTTACCTTGGACATGGTGTTTATTACCAGAACAGAAAAAGTAAGTAATACAATGCCCAAATTTATTACTTCTAATAGAGAGTCTCTAATGATATACATTCCAAAAGCATTTATCTCTTTGATTATCTTGATGATAATTTCCCCTAACACAACTTTTGCTATATATACCTTGTTCATAGGGAAATATATAGAGAGAGGTTCAGAGAGTGGAGCTAGGCCTCTTTAGTTCGTATTATACTCACTGAACACTTGACAGTGTGAAACATGAGATTTAAAGTAAAAGTAATATTTCATTGTCACTATGTAGGCACACATAAGTAAGCAAATAATTAGTGTAAAACACTTAACCAAAGTACAGATAAAAGTTTCTCAAAACCATCTCAAATCCAGAGCATGATATTTGAGAGCATTTGAGAAAGCTTGTAGGGAAGTTGAGTTTAGAGTTAGATCTTCATGGATGTGTAAAATCTTAAGAAGAAATCAATAGTAAGGACATTCCAAACAGATTAGCACTATTTACTACCAAATTTTAAAGCCCATCTTGTCAAGTAAGACCTATAATTCAAATCTTTATACCTATACAAATTTTGTGTGTTCAAAATTCCTCACTTTATTTTAGTATTAAAGCATATGGGCTTTGGGAGATGATTATGTCACAGGTGATTATATATCTTATACAAAGGATTAATACCCTTCTAAACAGCAAAATCCTCAGAGAATTTCCATTTTTTTGCTCCACCATTTGAGCCAGGAGCAAGAAGGAGCAATTTGTAGAAGATATATAAGCTGTCCCTGAGAAGGCATGAACTCTTCTAGTGTTCCGTAGATGTCACAATGCAGCAGTACCTGGGCAAAGACACCCAAACTCTTAAGAGTATTTTGAATCAAGAGTGAGCCTGGTCTGTTTTTAGAAAGGTTCCTTCTCGCTGGGCGTGGTGGCACATGCCTTTAATCCTAGCACTCCGGAGGCAGAGGCAGGTGGATCTTTGTGAGTTCAAGGCCAGCCTCATCTACAGAGTGAGCTCCAGGAGACCCTGTCTCAAAAAAGAAAAAAAAAAAAGAAAGGCTCCTCATTTCACTTAGAAATTTACTTTCTTTTATGTTTATTTATTTTTTTATGTGTCTGAATGTACTGTCTGCATGTAGGTTTGTGCACCTGTGTCCCACAATGCTGCGGAGGTCAGAGAGGGCGTCAGATTCCCCTGGAACTGGAGTTAAAGACGGTTCTTAGCCGCCATGTGGGTGCTGGGGATCGAACCCGGGTCCTCTGCAAGATCAGTTGGCGCTCTTAACCGCTAGGCCATCTCTCCAGCCTAAAACTTTACTTTCTTTTAAAAAAATATTTTCATTGGGATTCTTGGCCTATTGTGCATAGAGGTTGGTTCCTTCACCCAGACCAGCTGAGGTGCAGGGTATAAGCCGGGCACTTCAGCCAGACAGAGAATTGGATTGTTGGCTTGTGCAACTGTGAGGGCAAATATAGCCAGCCAGCCCAAACACAGGTGGGCCTGTTGCCTCTAAGGGACTTGGGTGCATTCATATGGTTGCTTCCCCTGGGTCAGCTAAGCAAGCAACTTACCCCCCCACACACCTATCCCCAATGGAATTCCAGAGGAAATAGCTACGAAACCCTAGAACCATCTTAGAGAAAGTGGCTGGCAGCAGAGGGAGTACAGTGCTCAGAGGGTGTCCTCTGTGTTGTTACCTACCTTTCCTTGGAAACCTGCAGAACAGAAAGGGAAGAGTGAGCTATAACTTCTAATATATAACCAAAATCGAAAGCCAGAAACCTAGGCAAGTCAGCACTCCATAAACAAGGAGAAAACAATAAAGGCACCTGAAGGAATCAGAGAAAGCAATCCGACAACACAGTGCAGAAACATTTGAGATTCACATCAGAATACAAGCAAAAGGAAACCTACATGCCAAAAGCACAACGAAAAAAGAATATGGGAAAAGTGCAGAATAATTCCACAATAAACTCTACGGATCCTATAGAGGATTCCTACAATGAGATCTCCTGAGAGGTAACCCAGGATACAGATCTTAGAAGAACAATCACAAATATATTCAAAGAAATCACAGAACTAAGGGAAGAGAATGGAAAACTCAGAAAGGACCTAGAGGGAGAGAATGAAAAACTTCGGAAAGTACTAAAAGGCAAACTCTGGAAAGAGATAGGGAGAGAAATGACAAACTCAAGAAGGAAGTGGAAACACTGAAAAGATCCCATGCTGAAATGAAAAAGGAAACCAGCCAGCAAAGCAAAGAGCTAACAAGAAGAGATTGAGAAGCTCCAAAAGGAAGTGGAAATATTAAAGAAATCACAAGATGAAATTAAAAAGTAAATAGAACACTCATCTAATCAAGATGAAAGAATGGGAAAAAGCCTCAGAATGGAAGAAGCGGAAAAAAGATGATTAGACCTGGAAGATAACACAGAACAACTAAAAAGCTCAAGTAAAGACTATGAAAAATTTAAAAATACATGAGTGGAAGAACAAGGAAATGTGGGACACTATGAAAAGATCATGCTTCTGCATCATAGGGATAGAGGAAGGAGAAGAATGCAAAAAGAATGTTATTGATCTGATCTTCAACAGAATAATAGGTGAAAATTTCCCCAAACTAAAAAAAGACAAACCCATACAAATACAAGAAGCACATAGAACACCAAATAGACAAGATTAGAAAAGAAACACTCAGGTCATATCATAATTAAAATGCTAGACACCCCATAGAAAGACAAAATTCTGAAAGCCATAAGAGAAAAACAAGTTACATATAAAGGGAAACCTATCAGAATTACAGCTGTCTTTTCAGACCAAACTATGAAAGCAAGAAGAACGTGGACCAAAGCATTCCCAGTGCTAAACAACTATAAATACCAACCCAGGTTAGTATACCCAGCAAAATGTCAATTCTAGTTGAAGGCAAGAGAAAAATCTTCCATGACAGAAACAAAATGAAAGAATACATCTCCATAAAAACCAACACTTGACAGAATAATTGAAGCAATTCAAAGGAGAGAGGAGAGGAGCAACTATCTCTAGGCACCTAGAAAGGGACATTAATAAAAGCATAACTGCAGAATTAAAAACCTAGACCAAAAATGCAAATGCATAATGTGAAAGTAAGCAACACACATGTCTCAATTATAACCTTAAATATTAATGGACTAAACTCCCCAATCAAAATGCAAAGACTGGGAGAACAGATTAGGAAACAGAATCCATCTATATGCTGTCTACAAGAAACCCATCTCACCCTCAAAGATAGGCACCAACTTAAAGTCAAAGGATGGGAAAAAATATTCCAAGCAAATGGTACCAAAAAGAAAGCAGGCATTGCTATTTTTATATCAGACAAAATATACTTCGAAGTAGAAACAATCAGAAGAGACAAAGAGGCCATTACATCCTTATCAAAGAGAAAATTAACCATGAAGACTTCACAATCATGAATATATATGCACCAAACTCTGGTGCACTGAAATTTATAAACACAATTCTACAGTACCTCAAGGCACAGATAAATCCCAGCACACTCACAGTAGGGGACTTCAATGCCCCATTGAGCACTGTTGACAGATCAACCAGACAAAGAACAAACAGAGAGACATCTGAACTCAACACTATGATACAACAAATGGACCTCACAAACATCTACTGAATATTCCACCCAAGCACCAGAGAATACACATTCTACTCAGCACCCCAGGGAACATTCTCCAAAATTGACCATATACTTGGACACAGAAAAAATCTCAACAAATACAAAAAGATTAAAACAATTTCATGCATTCTATCAGACTACAGTGGAAAAAGCTCAATATTAACACAAGAATAAGCCCTACTACCTACAGGAACACATGGGGTTTAAACAAAACACTCCTGAATAATGAATGGGTCAAGGAAGAAATAAAGAAAGAAATATCAGCATTCCTAGAACTAAAGGGTCAATGACAATACAATACAACAAAACCTATGGGATACTTTAAAAGCAGTCCTAAGAGGGAAGTTTATAGCTCTAAGTGCCCACATTAAAAAAACAGAAAGAGCACAAGTGAACGATCTAACACTGCAGCTAAAAATACTTGAGAGACAACAACAAATGAACCCTAAACGGAGCAGACAAGAAGAAATAACAAAAATCAGAGCAGAGATCAATGAAATAGAAACAAAGAAAACCATACAAAAAATCAATGAATCCAAAAGTTGGTTCTTTGAGAGAATAAACAAGATAGACAGACCTCTAGCCCAGTTAACCAAAAGAAAGAGCAACTCCAAATCAATAGATTTCATAATGAAAGGGGAAATATCACAACAGACAATAAAAAGATCCAATCATATGGGAATACTTCAAAAACATATACTCTACTAAATTTGCAAACCCAAGAGAAATGGATGAATATGTGAAATCCTGGGAATCACCAAAGCTAAACCAAAAAGAGGTTAACAGCTTAAACATACCCATAATATATGAAGAAATTGAAAATGTAATGAGACGTCAAAACGAAACAAAAGCCCAGGCCCACATGGTTTCACAGCAGAATTCTATAAAACATTTAAAGAGGACTTACGACCATTATTATTCAAACAGTTCAGAAGGATACAAGCAGAGGGAAAACTCGCAAATTGAATCACTCTAACACCAAAACCAGGCAAACATACAACAAAAAAGGAGAACTATAGACCCATCTCATTAATGAACTCAGATGCAAAAATTCTCTACAAAATACTTGCAAATCATATACAGACCCACATAAAAAAGATCATCCCATCATGACAAGTTTGGATCATACCCGGGATGCAGGGATGGTTCAACATATGAAAATCAGTAAATACATTAAAACATATAAATGGACTGAAAGACAAAAACCACACAATCATCTCAATTTATGCAGAAAAAGACTGACAAAATCCAGCATCCCTTCTTGCTTAAAGTCCTTGAGGGAATTGGACTGGAGGGATCATTCCTTAACATAATCAAAGCCATATAAAAGAAACCCACAGCCAACATCATTCTAAATGGAGAAAAGTCAGAAGGATTCCCCTTAAATGTAGGAACTCAGCAAGGCTGTCCCCTTTCAACACTCCTTTTCAATATAGTGCTTCAAACAATTGCTAGGACAATAAGGCAAGAAAAGGAAATTAAAGGAGTACTACTTGGAAAAGAGGAAGTTAAGCTATCACTGTTGAAGACAATATGATAGTTTACCTAAGGTATGCTAAAAACGCCACCAGAAAACTCTTAGAAATGACTAAGAGTTTCAGTAAAGTGGAGGTATACATAATAAACCTAGAAAAATCAGTAGCCTTTCTTTACACCAACAACAAAAAACTGAAGAAGGAATACAAGGAGACCTTCCCAATCACAACAGCCTCAAAAACAATTGCACACCTAGGAGAAAACCTAACCGAAGACACCAAAGATCTTTACAACAAAAATTATAAACCACTGAAGTATGAGATTGAAGAAGACATGAGAAGATGGAAAGACATCTCATGCTCATGGATTCGGAAAATTAATATACTAAAAATGTCCATTCTACCTAAATTAATATACAGATTCAATTTAACTCCAATTAAAATCCCCAAGACTTTCTTCACAGGCTTGGAAAAAATCCTCAAATTCATATGAAAAAACAAAAGACCCTGAATAGCCAAAGAAACCCTGAGTGAAAAGAGCAATACATGAGGAATCTCTATACCAGACTTTAAATTATAATACTGGGCTATAGTCATAATAACAGCCTGGCACTGGCACAAAAATAGACCTGTAGACCAATGTAACAAAACTGAAGGTCCAAACTTGAGCACATATAACTTTAGCCACCTCATATTTGACAAGGGTCCCAAAAAGACGCAATGGAGGAAAAACAGCATCTTCAGCAAATAGTGTTGGCAAAACTGGATCACCACTTGTAGAAACCACTACCTCTTTTTTTTTAATTTTTTTTAAATTTTAGTTATTTCTGTATGTGTTTGAATGTACTGTCTGCATGCAAGTTTGTGCACCCATGTCGTGCAATGCTGCGGAGGTAAGACGAGGGTGTCAGACTCCCCTGGAACTGGAGTTCTCCTGGAATTGGAGTTTCAGACAGTTCTCGGCTGCCATGTGGGTGCTAGGATCGAACCCGGGTCCTCTGTAAGAGCGGTCGGCGCTCTTAACCGCTAGGCCATCTCTCTAGCCTAGAAACCACTACCTCTTGCCCTGTACAATAATCAACTCCAAATGGATCAAAGACCTCAACCTGAAACCTGAAACTCTGAAGGTAATAGAAGAAAAACTTGACAGCAAGTAAGGCATAGGCATAGGAAAAGACTTTCTAAATCAAACAGCAGCTGCACAGGAAATAAGGACAACAATTGACAAGTGGGACCTTATAAAACTCAAAAGTTTCTGTACAGCAAAAGAAAAAAATCAGGGAAGTGAAGAGAAAACTCACAGAGTGGGAGGAAACCTTCACTTCTGATACATCTGACAGAACATTAACTTCCAGAATATATATACTACTCAAAAAACCAAGAAGAAAACAAATGACTCACTCAAAAGTTGGAGTAAAGAGATAAACAGAGACTTCACAAATGAGGAAATAAAGATGGCTGAGAAGCATCTTAAAAAGTGTTCAACATTGCTAATAATTAAGGAAGTCCAAATTAAAACCAATTTAATATTCCATCTCACTCTGATAAGGCTGGATAGGATCAAGAAAACAAATGATACTAAATGCTGGAGAGGTTATGTGGAAAGGGGAACACTCATCCACTACTGGTGGAATGCAAACTCATGCAACCGCTCTGGAAAACAGTGTGGAGAACCCTTAAAAGATTCAAAATGAACCTACCACCTGACCCAGCCATACCACTTCTGGGTATATACTCACAAGGTTCATCCTACCGCAGAGATACATGTGCAGTCATGATTATTTCAGCTCTCTTCATAATAGCAAAGATCTGGAACCAACCCAAGTGGCTCTCAACCAACAAGTGGATAGAGAAAATGTGGTACATTTACACAATGGAGTTCTATGCAGCTGTAAGGAAAGATGACATCATGAAATTTATAGGTAAATGGATGGAACTAGAAGATATGCTAAATGAAGTAACAGAGTCTCAGAAAAACAAAAGACGAATGGTATCCCTCATCTGTGGATGCTAGCACCAAGTACCTAATTGTAAGGTAAACTGAGCAACATTAATGTTATATTCCTCATGATCTGAAAAAAAATGTGCTCTTATACTGCAAATCCCTAGACTGGTTCTGGAATTAACCAACCATTTATTTTCAGACTTTGGATTTTTGGTGTATGATGGTGGGTATGTATGTATATTTTAGAGTAATATAAAATTAAAATGGAAAAATGTGAATCAAGAAATATATGGAAATAACACAGTTTGTTTTCAGAAGACATAATTTAATATAGGTGTGATGTATCAGGCTGGTGTAACTTAGCCTTTCTGGGTGCTTAACAACCATACTTAATGCCCATACTAATTTGGCCTAGGGACCTAAGTGATAACTTTTTTCCTTGCCCTCAGAGGTCAACTAAGTCTTAGGGGACTATGCATGGCGGCATCTCTTGAAATGTCCTGCAGTGTGAGTCACCAGTCTTCCTGTGTAGAGAGGTCATGGATCCCCAGTAATGGGACTTCAGCCAGTGTTCAGTCTATAAAGAGGAAAGTCTTTTCATGCTTCAAAAAGGGAAGCCTGGTCTAGCAAGACCTGATTTTGTCCTTGAGCAGATGGAACTAGTAAACAAAAAGTTGAAAGGAGCCAGAGCCTCACTCCCCGCCCCCCCAAAATAAAACTGAGTGACCCCTGAGGATCAGATCCTCAACTGACCTTGAGAAAACAAAAACTGGTTAATCTGGGAAAACTGTGTTGTCTTAAACATTCAAAAGGAAAGTATAACCAGAAATATATAATCAGTGAGGCTTGAGAAATTCTACTTCAGATATAAAACTTGAGATCTTAGTAAAAAGACAAAAACAAAAAAAAAGAGAGAGCACTGTCGTTTGGCCTGTCCTCAATTCTTACTAACAAGCACATTTACTCTGTGGTTGCCACTGCTTTTGTCATTCTTCAAAGACATGAGACACAACTTTTTTTTTTTTTTTTTTTTTTTTTTTTTTTGGTCTTTTTGAGACAGGGTCTCCCTGTAGCCCCCAGCTGCCTGGACTCACTCTGTAGACCAGGCGGCCTTGAGCTCGCAAAGATCCCGCCTGCCTCTGCCTCCCAAGTGCTTAGGATAAAGGGCGTGTGCCACCACGCCCAGCTAGAAGGACACAGCTTTTTAAACTTTCCAATATGGATTGAGACTACTATGTCTCTCCAAAAATCCTCCAAACCTCAATGAGATGGGGATTGCTGAGAATCCGTTTGTAGACTGAGCAGCTACTGGGATTCACCTCTTCAGAATAGACTGCCATTATTGGACTACACCGGCTGTATCATGAGAGGATGAGTACAGGAAGATCAAGACAGGATGCAGTGCTTATTGGACGCTCATTTGGGTGACCATGGGGGGAAATACCCAGTGGGTGGGCACAAGGGCAAGATTGATGTTTGTTTTGGGCTTGCCAAGGAGGAACCTTTAAACACTTCCCTCCTCAAGGAAAACATAACTTCTTTTAGCCAAAAAAAAAAAAAAAAAAAGACAAGAAAAGAAAAAGCCTCCAATTTTAGGTATATATAATATATAGATTATATATATATATATATATGGAATACAAGTTGGAGAGAACAACAACAAAAGAACTGGAAAAAGGGAGCTGAAAAAGTGAATTTCTTCCTCAAACAATAAGCCTCTGCTTTGAAAAAAATTCCGGAAAGACTCAGAAAAAGATGCAAGACATGCATGAACTCAGGTGGGGTGGGGGTGGGGAAATGGAAAGGAAATGACTCTAAATTGGATTGAGAAATGATTAATAACAATAAAAGGAAAAATGTGAAAAAAATTATCGAAGTTTTGTGTATTTCATACATCATTTCTCAGCCTAATCCAGACTCATCCCCCCTTCCATCCCCCCACCCGACCTTCCCTGTTTCTTTTTCTGAGTCTTTTCAAAGTTTTCAAAGCAGAGAATAATTATACTTTGGAGAGGTTTACTGTTTCTGTCAGTTCCCTGTACCAGTTCCTCTGCTTTTGCTGTTCCCTCCAATCTGTATTGTTTCAACATATGCATATATGTTGTATACATATAAATATATATATATATATGTATATATATACATATATATATATGTAGACATATATCTATATCTATATATATATATATATATGTATGTATGTCAGACCCATATTAAATTATATCATCTGAAAACAAACTGTGCCATTTCCATTTCATATTTCAGGATTCACATTTTTCCTTTTTAAATTTATATTACTCTAAAATATGCCTATATACTCTCCACCCATATACCAAGTTTACAAAGTCTAAAAATAAGTGGCAGGTTAATTCTAGAGCCTGTTAAGGGATTCACATTATAAGAGCACAGTTGCTTTCAGGAAAAGGGGAATATAACATTGACATTGCTTGGTTTGCCCTACAACTAGGTGTTTGGTGCTAGAATCTACAAATGAGAGCTATAATCTGTCCTTTGTTTTTCTGGGACTGAGTAACTTCATATAGCATAATATCTTCTAGGTCCATGCATTTACTTGAAAATTTCATGATGCCATCTTTCTTTACTGCTGCATCGAATGCCATTGTGTAGATGTACCATATTTTCTCTATCCAGTCTTTGGTTGAGGGCTTGGGGCAGGTTCTAGATCTTTGCTATTATGAAGAAAGCTGCAATAAAAATAGCTGTGCATGTATCTCTGGGGTAGGATGAGTTTTGTGGGCATATACTAGGAATGGCTGTGTCAGGTGGTAGGCTCATTTTGAGTATTTTAAGGGTTCTCCATATTGAGTTCCATAGTGGTTCTATGATTTTATATTCCCACCAGCAGTGGATGAGTGTTCCCCTTTTCCCACAACCTCTCCAGCATTTGTTATCATTTGTTTTCTTTATCCTAAACAGCCTCATCAGAGTGAGATGACATATTAAATGGTTTTAATTTTCATTTTCTTATTAGAGATGTTGAACACCTTTTAAGATGTTTCTCAGCCATCTTTATTTCCTCATTTGTGAATTCTCTGTTCATCTCTATTCCATCTTTTGAGTGAGTCATTTGTTTTCTTCTTTGCTTTTTGAGTAGTTTACATATTCTGGAAGTTAAGGCTCTGTCAGATGTATAACTGGTGAAGGTTTCCTTCCACTCTGTGGGTTTTCTCTTCACTGATTGTTTCTTTCACTGTGCAGAAGATTTTGAGTTTAGTGAGGATACACTTGTCAATTGTTCATCTTACTCCCTGTGTAGCTGCTGTCTGATTCAGAATGTCTTCTAGACCTATGTCTTATAGGTTGCTGCCAAAGTTTTCTTCTATCATCTTCGGAGTTTCAGGTTGAGGTCTTTGATCCATTTGGAGTTGATTTTTGTACAGAGCAAGAGTTAAGGGTTTAATTTTATTCATTTACAAGTGGTGATCCAGTTTTGCTAACAGCATTTGCTGAAGATGCTCTCTTTCCTTCATGGAGTCTTCTTGACCCCTTTGTCAAATATGAGATGGCTGAAAGTTTGTGTGCTTAAGTTTTCATCTTTAATTTCCATCCGTTGGTCTACAGGTCTGTTTTTGTACCAGTAGAACTTTACTTTCAACAAAGGCTTACTCTCTTTACTTCTTTAAACAACATCCAGAACAGCATACAAACACAATCAGGAACTTTGTATTATCTGAGAAGAATTTGTCTTATTTGATCCCTGCTGACAGAACAGCATACAAAACTGTAAATAGATGCTATCAACTTAATCCCATTTGCTGTTTGACACAAAAATGTGCATAAATCCTTGTTTCCAACACTGCTTTAAGTGTTGATATTTTCACAGTATACACATACATACATTATTCTGGGCCAGGAGCAGGAAAGGTTGATGGAGAATGATGGAAGATTAAAAGTGTTTTTTTTTTTTTTTTTTTTTTTCGTCTTTTTACTAGGATCTTTTTACTCCTGAAGTACAATTTCTCAGGCCTTACTGATTTTTATCTTGTAAAACTTGATTGCATGAGAAGCCCAAAGCCTAGTAAGACTGGAGGTTACTTAGATTTAAATTAGCTTATTACAAGGAAGAAAAGCAGATTGAATAGATAGCATTAAATGATCTCAAAACATTAGATTAACTTTGATTATGTGGTTAGAAAATACTGTTGATATTCTCAAAATTCATTCCACACTGGTGGCTCAATTTTGTTCTTCACAGCAAATATGAGAGTTTGTTATCACCACTCAAATGGATTAAGGACAAGAGGCCTCCCAGGCAGTGGAGAGAAGAACTACCTTAAGTTTGCAGCATACACATAACCTGGGAAAGGGATGGGTACACTGATACCCTAGGGATCTAGATCTCCTTTGACTATCCTTAGTAGCTCTTTCTGGGCCTTGGTACCCTTCTTCAGGCTGGGAGCTTACAAGAGTTGAAAGTGAATTAAGTTCAGCCTCCTGGAGTTCAATTAAGGTTCCCCAGGGTGTCTTTGGAAGTCTCAACATTGAATCAATCTGGATGCACCCCACTGGGCTCAGAGGATTACACTCCAGAATCATCTGTCAATCAATTTCCATCTCCAAGTAGCTGGCTACAGAAGAAAGTAATTGGATGCCTCTAGGGGGTTAACTTCTGAAACATGGGAGTTGATAAACATCGATTTCTTTGATAGTAATAAGCAAAAAAGATAATGAGGCTACACAGTAGGCAGAGGGGAGTCTTCAAGCAGTACCTAGTACTGCGCCTCTCACAGGCACCACCGATCCAATTGTGGTTGGTTTCTTTTGAGCTCACTCTTCTCATCCCATACCTCCTTAGCCTCACTAAAATATATATCTTCCACAATCATCATTGTATTTGTTTACTTTCATTATAAAACTAGGTAGAGAAATTTCACTGTCTAGAATAATTCAAGCTGCTTTATTTTCATGTATATTTGAAAAAGGCATTGCTTGCTGTTCCTAAGTGCTTTTCCTCCCTAATTTTTATTCTAAGCATCAATGAATATAAAACGTCCTGTCCCCTTTTCACAATTCATTTCAGTATGCAAAAGCATATCTTCTCTCTGCTTTGCACAAACATATAATAGTTTTCAGCAAAGCAGTACAGCTTGACAATGACCAGCCTCTTTTTAAGTTTACAAATACAGTAATAGAATTAAATGTGGCAAATTCACAGATTCATTTTGCCATGAAAAATATTTCTTTTTTTCTATGGTAAACTATTAGATTATTTTAAAAGGAAGATATAGTATGTGTTTTTGTGTATGTATATTTGTTTATTTTTGTGGGGTATGTGTTTGTGAGGGTGTGTGTGTGTGTGTGTGTGTGTGTGTGTGTGTGTAAGATGTGTGAATAAGATGTGTGCATAAGAAGACTGGCCCACAATTTTGACAGTGCATGTGTGGAGATTAGAAGACTACTTTTGTGAGTTGGCTCTTACCTGTCATCTTGTTGACAGAGGTCCTCTCCTGTGTCTGCCATGCTGCCCACACTGGCCTATCTTGTCCATGAGCTTCCATTCCAGGCTGTTTTACTTTCTCCATCCTATTGCAGCAGTGCTAGGATTGCAAGGCAAATCATTGTGTCTGGCTTTGTTTACAAGGGTAGCACTGATCAAACTCAACCCAACTGAAAGTGAGGCAAGTGCTTATCCCCACTGAGCCATCTTGCCTGACCTCTATCTTCTTTCTACATTTTAATAAATAATGTCAACTTTTAGTGTGGTGTCTTTGCTAACTTGAATGCAAAGATTTCCTTACAGATTTCTCTAGAATGCAACTTTTTAATCCCTAGAATCTCAGAAAAAGTACCCTTTATCTTAACATTTATTGGGGAATTAATATAGTGTTGAAATATTGATATATTTAAATGAGTTTAATTTTCAAATTGTATACCTAATTTCTGAAATTATTTTATTATTTTAATTTAGTGATAAAATACATTTTTCATCAAAGGGAAAAAGTTTTTTTCAAGGATACAGGAACACATTGAGCCATGTACTTCAGTTTCCTTCTATGTGTCTTTCAAGAATATAATTTGAATTAAAATTATTTACATCTGTTGGAGTTTGGTTTCTGAGGCTGGGAAAACACTGATCAAAGGCAATGTGGGGAGGAAACAGTTTATTTAATGTTAGACATCCATCTTCAAGAGAAGACAGGACAGGATCTCAAAGCAGGAACCTAGGCGCCAGGACTGAATCAGAGAAAATAGATGCACTTGGTCCTTTGACTTTTGCTCTTGCTTTCTATGAACTTATTAAATAAATAAATAAATAACTGTAATTTTTATTTATTGATTTTTATGTTTTTCATACATCATTTTCCAAGCCAGTTCAGGCATATTCCCCTTTCCCTTCCCCACCCCACCTCATCACAGACCATGCACTCTGCCATAACTGTCCTGCCTCTTTCTCTCAGCTTTTTTTTTTTATGTATAGGAATTCACATTTTCCCCATTAATTTTATATTACTCTAAAATATGGATACATACTCTCCACCCATAGACAGTAATAACAGAGTGTGAAAATAATTGGTGGGTGGATTCTAGAGTCCATTGAGAGATTTACATTATAACAACATAGTTGCTTTCAGATAAACAGAAATATAATCTTAATGACATTCAGCTTGCTTTTCGTATGGGGGATTTGGTGTTAGCATCCAGAAATGAGGAAAACCATTCTCCGTTTGTCTTTCTGGGACTGTGTTACTTCACTCAGGATAATGGCATCTAGCTCCATCCATTTACCTGCAAAGTTCATGATGTTATCTTTCTTTCTTTTAGTTTTTTTTTTTTTATTTTATTTATTTCTGTATGTGTATCAATGTACTGACTGCATGCAGGTTTGTGCACCCGTGTCATGCAGTGCCACGGAGGTCAGAAGAGGGTGTCGGATTCCCCTGGAACTGGAGTTCTCCTGGAATTGGAGTTACAGACGGTTCTCAGCTGCCATGTGGGTGCTGGGGATCAAACCCAGGTCCTCTGCAAGAGTGGTCGGCGCTCTTAACCGTTAGGCCATCTCTCCAGCCCATGATGTTATCTTTCTTTACCACTGAATAGTATTCCACTGTGTAGCTGTACCACATTTTTGTCATGCACTCATCTGTTGAGGGGCATTTGGGTTGGTTCCAGCTCTTTGCTATTGTGAAGAGAGCTGCAATAAACATGGATGTGCATGTATCTTTGTGGTAGGATGAGTCTTTGGGATATATACCCAGGAATGGTATGACTGGGTCAGGTGGTAGGCTTATCCAAGTCTTTTAAGGGTTCTCCACACTGGTTTCCATGGTGGTTGTACCAGTTTACATTCCCACCAGCAGGGGATGAGCATTCCCCTTTCCCTACAACCTCTTCAGCACTTGGTATCATTCGTTTTCCTGATACTATCCAGTCTTATTGGAGTAAGATGATATCTCAAAGTGGTTTTAATTTGCATTTGCATTTCCTTAATTATTAGCGATGTTGACCACTTCTTAAGATGTTTCTCTGTCATCTCTAATTCAAGGGGCTTGCTTATTTGATGGTTTAGCCAATAATTCATACAGTAAAATGTAAATGCATGTCTTGATTTTAACCTTATTAAATTCTCTCCATGGCCAATATTTCATCTGGTTGATTGCCTGGCTCAGATGAAGGGCTTTTGTTGTGGTTGTTCAAATGTCATATAGCTTTCATTTTATGCACTTGCTCTGAGCAGTCTCCCTTACATGCTACTGCAAGGAAGCCCAAGTGTTCATTGCTTGTCTTTGATCATGGTCAAGATTATGTTCTCAAAGGGTGTTTGACACATTATCTGAGTTAAAAGAAATGTTGCTTCAGGGTAGATATTAATTCTCCTCTAAAGACTCAAGCCCTAGTAAATACAGATGTGGTAAGCCACATGATTATTTTGTAAACATGTTTTATTTTTAGTCTTTCAATTTAAAACAAGAAAAGCAGAATTATAGAAATGAAATATCTTTAAAGATCTTTTTATCATTTTAAAAAAGAGAAACAAAGAAGTGGATGAGGTATTTGGTTTCCTGAAACACATACAACTGAAGCTGACTTGAGAAGTGGAATGTGTGTTCTTGGATTTACAAAGCATTGCTGTTACTGTTGTTTTTGTTTCTCATTATAGTACATATATCAACATGTGCCACTTTAATGGATGCTTAATTTAATGACTAATTATTTATTTAACTGTGTATTAGTCAGTTTTCTGTTGCTGTGATAAAACACCAGACCAAGGAACTTATAAAAGGAAGAGTTTATTTGAGCTTACAATTGGCGGTTCCAGGGAATTAGTCCATTGTGGCGGGAGGCATGGTGGCTGAATCTGGAGCAGCAAACTGAGGGTCACATCTCGCAAAGAACACAGGAAGCAGAGAGGAAGCAACTGTAGAGCACGAGGCTTGTTAAGCTCATTAAGTCTGCACCCAGTGACACACTTCTTGCATGGCCACACACCCCAAGACCTCCAAAAACAGCACCACCAACTGGAGACAAACGTCTGAATACCTAGAGCCTATGGGGGATACACATTCAAACCACCACATTCCACTCCCTGGCCCCCATAGGCTCCTGACCATATAAAATGCAAAATGCATTTAGTCCAACCTTAAAAGTCCCCACAGTCTTTACCAGTCTCAATGCCATTCAAAAGTCCACAGTCTGAGGTCTCCTCTGAGACTCAGGCCAATCTCTCAAACTGTAAGCTCCTGTAAAATCAAAAGACAAATTACATACTCCCAACATACAGTGGAACCGAATACACATTCCCATTCCAAAAGTGAGGAATAGAGGCATAGTGAGGAAACACTGGACCAAACAAGACTGAAAACCAGCAGGGCAAACTCCAAGTCCTGTAGCTCCATATGCAACTTCTGGGAATTGACTTCCAAATGGCTTAGATGGATCAACTCTTCCAGCTTTGCTTGCAACATACATCTCTTTCTTAGGCTGGTACCACTCCCTGTATGCAGCTCTCCTTGGCAAATATCTCACAGGTCTGGCATCTCGAAAGTCTTCTTGGGGTCTCCGCTGCCAACCAGGCTTCACATTCACAGTTTCACACAATTGCCCGTCAGGGCCTACTTTATGCAGGAACACCCCTGCTGCGCTCTGCCTGACCTTGGCAGCTCTCTGAAACCATGGAGGAAGAACTGATTACCCCTTCACTCTTGAAAACTTCATACCTCTAAAGCCAGCACCACGTGAATGAAATTGCCGAATCTGGCTGCAAATTCGGGATGGACTCTCTCCTACTTTAACCACATTTGCCATTTTTCTCTGCCCTGGACTTGTTGGAGGATTAGCTGGGTGTGCTCTTGCCCTGAAGGTACTGATTCTTTTGTTTACTTGTAAATCTCCAGGCCTCTCCTTAATGGCTTTAATCTCCTTATGAAAGGGAGCCTCTCCTTCACATGCCTTGGTCCCACCTTTAATCTTCCTAGTGCAGTTTTCAGATACAAACTGTACATTCTGCATTTCTTTCTGCCCCGTCTGCTCTTTTTCACTGTAGATCTGTATAATATTCACCATTAAAAGCCACGCCACCATTTCCACACTAGGCTGTTTTGAAATATCCTCTGCCAAAGACATCAGTCCAGCGCTTTTCAACTTAGCATCAGGCAAGCATCTGGGCTGCGGGCAAACTGCTGCCAGACTCTTTATCAAAATATCCCGGTTGCTGCCTAAGTCTTTATTTTCCCCGGGAACTATATCTTTTACAGCCATGCTTTCTTCCAGGCCTCCACTAGAATGGCCCCTTAAGCTCTGCTTACAATAGTCAACAGCTTTTCCAGCCCAAAGTTCCAAAGTCTTCCACACTTCTCCAAATATCCACATGGTCAGGTTCTTCACAGCCAACAACCCCACTCCTGGTACCAATAACTGTATTAGTCAGTTTTCTGTTGCTGTGATAAAGCACCATGACCAAGGAACTTATAAAAGGAAGAGTTTATTTGAGCTTACGATTGGTGGTTCCAGGGAATTAGTCCATTGTGGCAGGAGGCATGGCGGCTGAATCTGGAGCAGCAAACTGAGGGTCACATCTCACAAAGAACACAGGAAGCAGAGAGGAAGCAACTGTAGAGCATGAGGCTTGTTAAGCTCACTAAGCCTGCCCCCAGTGACACACTTCCTGCATGGCCACACACCCCAAGACCTCCAAAATCAGCACCACCAACTGGAGACAAACGTCTGAATACCTAGAGCCTATGGGGGACACATATTCAAACCACCACAAACTGTCACACAAGTGACACATACAATAATTTAATACATTCTTATAGAATCTGATAAACCCTCTAAAATGGAAGTTGGCAGAGCAAAAGATTAAAGTGAAAAATAGTGTTTAGAAACTGTATTAAAATTTTTTTAAATATTGGATCATCTTCTAGATCCATATTTTGAACTTGAATTACAAGGCCAAAAATATTAATATTTAAGACTTTTACTAAATGTTACCAATTTTCTTTTTAATATACCCTTCCTTTAACTAAAATATAGAAAAATGTATTTCTTTAACATGAGTAAATTATTTCTTTATTTTTTTATTTCATACATGATTTTTCAATTCAGTTCAGTCATATTCCCCTTTCCCTTTCCCCCACTCAACCCCACCCGACCCCACCCCAGATGTACCACATTTTTGTCATCCACTAGTCTGTTCAGGGGCATTTGGGTTGGTTCCAGCTCTTCGCTATTGTGAAGAGAGCTGCAATAAACATGGATGTGCAGGTATATTTGAGGTAGGATGAGACTTTGGGGTATATACCCACGAGTGGTGTGACTGAGGCAGGTGGTAGGCTCATTATGAGTCTTTTAAGGGTTCTCCACACTGGTTTCCATAGTGCTTGTACCAGTTTACATTCCCACCAGCAGTGGATGAGTGGTCCCCTTCCCCCACAACCCCTCCAGCATCTGTTGTCTTTTGTTTTCTTCATCTTAACTAGCCATACTGGAGTGAGATGATATCTGAGAGTGGTTTTAATTTGCATTTCCTTAATTATTAATGATGTTGAACACTTTTTAAAATGTTTCTCAGCCATCTTTAATTCCTCCCTGGTGAAGACTCTGTTCAGCTCTTTACTCCATCTTTTGAATAGGTCAGTTGTCTTCTTACTTCTTTGTTTTTTGAGTAGTTTATATATTCTTGATGTTAATGCTCTGTCTGATGTGTCAACAGTAAAGATTTCTTCCCATTCTGTGGGTTTTCTCTTCAATTCATTGATTGTTTCTTTCACTGTACAGAAGCTTTTGAGTTTTATGAGGTCCCATTTGTCAACTGTTGACCTTACTTCCTATGTGGCTGATGTCTGATTTAGAAAGTCTTTTCCTATGCCTATGTCTTGTAGGTGGTTGCCAACTTTTTCTTTCATCACCTTCAGGGTTTCAGGCTTCACGTTGAGATCTTTGATCCACTTGGAGTTGATTTTTGTACAGGGTGAGAGGTAGGGGTTTAATTTTGTTCTTCTACAGATGATGATCCAATTTTGACAGCACCATTTGCTGAAGATGCTATCCTTCCTCCATTGAGGGTTTTTTGCCCCTTTGTCAAATGTGAGGTGGCTGAACTTGTATGAGCTCATGTTTGGATCTTGAATTTTGTTCCATTGGTCAACTGGTCTGGTTTTGTGCCAGTACCAGGCTGTCTTTATGACTATGGCTCCGTAATATAGTTTGAAGTCTGGTAGGGCAACACCCCCGCCCCACCTCATATTACATTTTTCACTCAGGGTTGCTTTAGCTATTCTGGGCCTTTTGTTTTTCCATATGAATTTAACGATTTTTTTCCAAGTCTGTGAAGATGCTCATAGGGATTTTGATTGGGATTGCGTTGAATCTGTGTATCAGTTTGGGTAAAATGGACATTTTTACTATATTAATTTTCCCAATCCATGAGCATGGGAAGTCTTTCCATCTTTTGATGTCATTTTTCAATCTCCTTCTTTAGGGGTTTAAATTTTTTGTTGTAGAGGTCTTTGGTATCTTTGGTTAGGTTTGTTCCAAGGTATCTTGTTATTTTTGAGGCTATTGTGAGTGGGAACATCTTCTTGTATTCCTTCTCCACTTGTTTATTGTTGGTTTAAAGAAAGGCTAATGATTTTTCTAGGTTAATTTTGTAGCCCAACACTTTACTAAAATTCTTAATTGTTTCTAGAAGTTTTCTGGTGGTGGAGATTTTAGTATCCCTTAGGTAAACTATCATATCATATGCAAAAAGGGATAGCTTAACTTTTTCTTTTTTCATTAATACTCCTTTAATTTCCTTCTCTTTTCTTATTGCCCTAGCAAGTGTTTCCAGCACTATGTTGAAGAGGAGTGGTGATGGGGGGGGGATTGCTGGGTTCCTGCCTTTAAGGGAAATGGTTCTAATTTCTCTCCATTTAGGATGATGTTGGCATTGGGTTTGCTATATATGGCTTTGATCATGTTGAGAAATGTTCCTTTCAGTTCTATTCCCACTAGGACTTTAAACATGAAGGGATGCTGGATCTTGTCACAGGCTTTTTTACATCAATTGAGATGATCCTGTGTTTTTGTTTTCTTTCAGTCCATTTATGTGTTTTATGATATTTATTGATTTACATATGTTGAACCATCCCTGCATCTCTGGTATGAATCCAACTTGATCATGATGGATGATTTTTTGATGTGGGTCTGTATGCTATTTTCAAGTATTTTGTTGAGAATTGTTGTATCTAGGTTCATTAGTGAGATGGGTCTATAGCTTTACTTTTTGCTTGCATCTTTGCTTGGCTTTGGTATTAGAGTCATGCTGGCTTCATAGAAGGAGTTTGGGAGAATTCCCTCTTCTTGTATCCTTCTAAACAGTTTGAGTAGCAATGGTTGTAGGACCTCTTTAAATGTTTTATAGAATTTTTGTAGTGAAACCATCTGGACCAGGGCTTTTTTTAGTTGGGAGGTTCTTAATTACATCTTCAATTTCCTCAAATATTATGGGTCTGTTTAAACTGTCAATCTGTTCTTGGTTAAGCTTTGTTAGTTTCCAGGATTTCAAATATTCATCCATTTCTCTTAGATTTTCAAATTTATTGGAGTATAGATTTTTGAAGTATTCCCATATGATTGACTGGATCTTTTCTTTATCTGTTGTGATGTTTCCCCTTTCATCACTAATACTATTTATTTGGAGCTGCTCTCTCTCTCTCTCTTTTTTGGGGTTAACTGGGCTAGAGGTCTGTCCATTTTGTTTATTTTTTCTAAGAACCAGCTGTTGGATTTGTTGATTTCATGTCTTATCTTCTTTGTTTCTATTTCATTGATTTCTGCTCTGGTTTTTGTTATTTCTTCCTGTCTGTTGGGTTTAGGGTTCATTTGTTGTTGTCTCTCAAGTGCTTTTTAGCTGCAGTGTTAGGTTGTTTATTTGTTCCCTTTCTGTTTGTTTGATGTGGGCACTTAGGGCTATAAATTTCCCTGTCAAGATTGCCTTTAAAGTATCCCACAGTTTTTGTGTTGTACTGTCTTTTTTGTTCTGTTCCATGAATATTTTATTTCAATCTTTGTTTCTTCCCTGACCCATTCACTGTTCAGGATTGTGTTGTTTCATCTCCATGTGTTCTTGTAGCTAGTTAGAATTATTCTGGGGTTCATATTGATCTTTATTGCACCGTGGTATGATAGAATGCATGGAAAAATTTCTATCCTTTTGTCTTTATTGAGGTTCCTTTTGTACCCCAGTATGTGGTCAATTTTGGAGAATGTTCTGTGAGGTGCTGAGTAGAATGTTTATTCTCTGGTATTTGGGTGGAATATTCTGTAGATGTCTGTGAGGTCCATTTGGTGTATTTTATTGTTCATTTCTGATGTCTCTCTGTTTATTTTTTGCCCTATTGATCTATCCAAGGGGCTCAGTGGGGTGTTGAAGTCTCCCATTGTTAGTGTGTTAGGATTAACCTGTGTCTTGAGGTCCTGCAAGGTTGTGTTTATAAAGTTAGTTACACCAGATTTTGGTGAATAGACATTTAGGATTGTGAAGTCTTCATGGTTCATTGCTCCTTTGACGAGGATGTAATGGTCCTCTTTGTCTCTTCTGATTAATTTTACTTTAAGATCTATTTTGTCTGATATTAAATAGCCACTCCAGCTTGTATCTTTGTACCATTAGCTTGGAATATATTTTTCCATCTTTTCACTCTAAGGTCGTTTCTGTCCTTGAGGGTGAGATGGGTTTCTTGTAGACAGCATATAGAAGGGTTCAGTTCCCTAATCCATTGTTGCAGTCTATGCTTTTTGATTGGGGAATTTAGACCATTAGTATTTAAGGTTATTATTGAGAGATGTGTGCTACTTCTTTTTACCTTATTTTTTGTTTTGCATTCTTGGTCTAGGTTTATATTTACTCTGTTATGATTTTGTTGCTTTCTCAATTTAATTGCTTAAGGATAGTTGATTCTTTCCTCTGTTCTTTGGATTGCTTTGAGGATTTCTGAAATGTTGGTTTCTTAGACATGTATTCTTTCATCTTGTTCATGTCGTGAAAGATTCTTTTTTTTCTTTCAACTATAATTGACATTTTTGCTGGGCATAGTAGTCCAAGTTTTGGATCCAAAGTCTTTTAGTACTGGGAATACTTTGGTCCACATTCTTCTAGCTTTCATAATTTGCACTGAGAAGTCAGCTATAATTCTGATGGGCTTCCCCTTATATGTAACTTGTTTTTCTCTTGTGACTTTCAGTATTTTGTCTTTGTTTTGAGCATCTAGTGTTTTAACAATTATATGGCATGGGGAGTTTCTTTTCTGGTCCTGTCTATATAGTGTTCAATGTGCTTCTTGTATTTGTATGGGATTGTTTTTTTTCAGTTTGGGGAAATTTTATTCTATTATCCTATTGAAGATCTGGTCAGTAGAGTTGTCTTGGGATTCTTCTTCTTCCTCTATCCCTATGATGCGGAGGTTTGTTTTTTTCATAGGTCCCACATTTCCTGGTTGTTCCACTCTTGTGTTTTTTATTTTTTTAATTTTCATAATCTTTACTTGAGCATTCTAGTTGGAACATGTTATCCTGCAGGTCTGATATTCATTTTTCTGCTTCTTCTATTCTGCTTCTGAGGCTTTTTCTCAAACTTTCCTGTTGAATGGATAACTGTTCAAGTTCTTTTTTCATTTTATCTTGTGATTTCTTCAGTGTTTCCACTTCCTTCTGGAGCCTGTCTGTCTCATCTTGTAGGTCCTTGGTTCATTGGTCATTTTCTTTTTCCCTTTCAGCCTGGGATCTTTCAGTATTTCCACTTCTTTCTGGAATTTGTCATTTTCTCCCCTTAGTTCTTTCGAATGTTTGTCATTATCTCCCTGTAATTCCTTCTGGAGTTTTTTCGACCTCTTCCCTTAGTTCTTTCCAATGATTGTCATTATCACCCTCTTGGTACTTCTTGAGTTTTTCATTCTCTTCCCTTAGTTCTCTAATTTCTTTGAATATGTCCACAATTGTTTATCTAAAGTCCATGTCTTGGTTTCCTTCCAGGGAGTTCTCATTGTACTAGTCTTCTGTAGGGTTGGTAGAGTTTGGTGTGGATTAATTATGAGCTTTTCCCATGTTGGTTTTGTGTGTCTCTTTGGCATGTGGATTTGTTTGTTTATTTGTTCCTTTGGGTTCTGGTGCCTCAACATTGGCTGCACAGCTAGATCCTCTGCACCACCACCTCTCTAGGCTTGTGAAGTCTGCTTGCCCAGTGGAGTACATGCTGGTCTTGTGCTGTGTGGTGTGTGGCTAACTCTGCCCAAGCTGGAAGCTGGGACCCGAAGGTTCGAAGGTACCAGGTGATACCAGGCCTCTGCAGGGTACAGGGGTGCCCAAAGTCCTCAGGAAATCAGGCCTCACCTGGTCTTTTGTAGGATGGCCTTCAGCAGGACACGGGTGAAGTCCACTCACTGGTCTTGTGCTTTGCGAGGTGAGGCTAACTCCGCCCACATTGCACACTGGGACCATAACTGCAATTTTTAAATTTAGAGAGAATTTGAGTTGTCACTCCAAAATTATGGACATTTTGATCATAAAATGGTGAAATATGCTTGAAGATACAAATATATCAAAATTGAATTAAAAATTAACACCGTGTATACATGTATTGAACATTACATGCAGTCTCATGATAAATGCAACCTTCATGCTTTTATGTATCAGTTATTAAAGTAAATATAAGTAGCAAGAAGTAAATTCACAAAGTTAAAAAATACAATAAGAACAAACTCAAGAACTTACATAACAATTTATGAGCTATAATGTAGGAACCAACTGGTTTTATGTTAGACCTGAATTTTATTCCTGGCATTATGTTTAAAATCTCTGTAACGTTGACAAGTTATTTAACTCGTGGTCTCAGTTTCTTCTCTGCAATATATGTTAATTATTTGGCTTCTACATAACATTACTATAAGCATTATGTAAGTTAAACCATGTAAAATGCCAGCTCCATGTCTGGCATAGAAGGAGGCTTAAATACAGCTAAGATATTATATTCCAATATGATTATGAAACCTGAACATTATAACTCAGTTATGTAAAACTATGGAAAGGACATTCCCTTGCAGAGCTGAATCCCTGCTTCAATAAGTTCACAGGAATATCCTCATACTGTTTTCTATATTTCCCATCTGTTCCTTTACAAAAAATACTATATTAAAATGGCAAAGTGCAATATTTTTATTAATTTAAGGTGTTTCCCAGGTGTTCATTTTTTTTTTTTTGAACTGCATTCTTCACTTCTCCCCTTTCCATATAATTTTAGAGTTTTGGACAAGTGCATGTTATGCAACAAAACTTTAATCCTGGAACATGTACTGAGGACTCAGAATAATACATATGAATAATGCCTGCACATGACCTCATGAGGTCTAGAAGACACATAAATACCAGGATATGAAGGTGAGGGAACTCCTCAGTGTGTCCAGACCAGATTATTTCCTTATCATGAAAAACATGTCTTTACCTTTGAATATCAAAGCACAAAATCCCACTCAAGTATTTTCAGTGTCTCATATTGTTGAGGGAGAGGAAAAGATTGATTCATGTCACAATTATTTTTTTTTAATTTAAAAAATGTATTTTGGGGCCAAACAGTTGGCTCAGTAGTTAAGAATACTGGCTGTTCATGAAGAGGACCCAGCTTTGAGTCCCAGTGCCTGCATGGTGGTTAAGGGCCATCCATAACTCCAGTTCTGGGGTACTGATGCCTTCTTCTGACCTGTGCAGGCATTATATGACCTGGGTGCACTTACACAGATGCAAACAATACACTCATACACATAAAAACAAAAAAATAATATGTAAAAATATTACCTTTCTGACTCAAAAGCTTGCTGTGGTGATGAACCATCTGATCTAGGAAATCACTTGATTGAAAATCTTGTTTCAAGTGAATCTGTGCTATATCCAGTTGATAGTTAAAGCTGAGACTGCTGTGTAGGTCTAGTTTCATGCCAGCCTAGGTTACCTTATAACCCATTGACTCATAGAAATAAATAGGAAGGGAGTTATTGGAGCATTGGTTGGTGTTACTATAGATTTTTACACATCACTGAAGGATAATATCTTCAAAATTCAGAGAAAGTAGACTTGAAAAGGCTTTCTGTTGACTGTGATAAATTTCTGAAGGATAATATCTTCAAAATTCAGAGAAAGTAGACTTGAAAAGACTTTCTGTTGACTGTGATAAATTCACTTTATAAGGGAACCCTTGAAACTTCTTTTTGTGACATACACATTTTTATAAATGTCACAAGTATTTATATCGTAAATATTCTTTTTATTACCTTTCTGGCAAAGTCACTCCTATGCCAAATTGGAGATACTCTTTTTTTTTTTTTCTGCCACGCCCTAGTTTCCAAATGACCAATACTTGAATATGTCCCTGCTTTCTTTTTTTTTTTTTTTTTTTCAAATTATTTCTTTATGAATCTGTGGCCATTTTGCTATTCTACTAACCGATTTTTCCCTGTTTTAAATAAGGATAATGGGGGCTGGAGAGATGGCCTAGCAGTTAAGAGCGCCGACTGCTCTTACAGAGGACCTGGGTTCGATCACCAGCACCCACATGGCGGCTGAAATCCGTCTTTAACTCCAGTTCCAGGGAATCCGACGCCCTCTTCTGACCTCCGCGGCATTGCAGGACATGGGTGCACAGACCTACATGCAGACAGTACATTCATACACATACAAAAAAATAATAATAATGATAATGGATGTCTCGGCATTAAGAGCTCTGGCTGCTGTTGCAGAAGACTGGAATTCATGAGTTCCCAGCATCCACATAGCAGTTAATAACCAATCTTAACTCCAGCTCCAGAGGGTATCTGATATTCTCTTCTGTCCTTGCAGCCAATGCATGCATATGACGTATTTACATACATGTAGGCAAAATACTCATACATATAAAATAAAAATAAGTAAATTTTAAAGATTTAAAGATTTCTTCTTTTTTAATTTATTTTTGTATGTGTATGAATGTACTGTCTGCATGTAGGTTTGTGCTCCCGTGCCATGCAGTGCTGTGAAGGTCAGAAGAGGGCATCAGATTCCCCTAGAACTGGAGTTCTCCTGGAATTGGAGTTAGGCTCTACCTTTCTTTGTGTGTCCTACAATTAATCACCATTCTCAATTTTTGGTTGCATTTTGGTTACACTTTAAACATTCTAATTTTAGCTTTCCAAATACTATGTGGGCAGATTTCCTGTAGAGACCTCTCTAGGCCTCTTGATTCTAACACTGTCTCATCTCCTCATGCCCCTCAGCTATGAGTCCCATCTTGTGGACCTGGGAAACAGCTGCTTTGCACAGCATTACTGCTGGCTGCTTTGCTCAGAAAAGCTCAGCTCCAGTTATTTCTTGACTAGCAGACTTCTAAGCCCTCTTCTCTCACCTGACCACTTTCCAGGAACTTTCTCCTGTACTTAGGTTTGAGGATCAATTTATATCTGTTTATCTTTCTCTCAAACAATGTTCAATTGTGACATTTTCCATTGAATGAAGTTAATTCATTATAAAATTTCAATATCAGTGAAATGAAAATTTAATTAAGGATGTTAAATACAGACACAAATGAAGACAACAAGTACAAGTTCATCTTTCACCATAGGCATAAGATCCTTCAAAATAGACTCTGTCTCAAGGGAAGGAGACCTATTCATGAAAATTGGCATACCTGAAGGCATTTTGTTCATTTTAAATATTTTATTTTTTATTTTTATGTGTATGAATGTACTGTCTACATGTATATTGGTGCACCTGTGTCATGCAATGCCTCAGAGATCAGAAGAGGTTGTCAGATTCCCCTGGAACTGGAGTTAAAGATGGTTCTTAGCCACCATGTGGGTGCTGGGAATCTAACCCAGGTCCTCTGAAAGAGCAGTCGGCACTCTTAACTGCTGAGCCATCTCTCCAGCCCCGAAGGCATTTTGTTCATTTTAAACTGTTAGGTTTTGTCATAATCAGAACAACCTCATCAAATAAATATTTAAAATAAATACCAATTACTTTGTCATTTGGACTGAAACTTACTATAATTGTTTCAAACTATCCACTGCTGGGACTGGAGAGATAGCCTAGCGGTTAAGAGCACCGACTGCTCTTGCAGAAGACCCGGGCTCGATCCCCAGCACCCACATGGCGGCTAAGAACCGTCCGTAACTCCAATTCCAGGAGAACTCCAGTTCCAGGGGAATACGACACCCTCTTCTGACCTCCGCGGCATTGCACAACACGGGTGCACAAACCTATATGCAGACAGTACATTCATACACATACAAAAAAATAAATAAAATTAAAAAAAAATCTATCCACTGCTTTTCACAGAGGCCCTTTTTAAATAAATGTTGTATCTATACCTATTGCTTAGATATCAGAGTGGGCTTATGGTGTGATTGTGCATATAAATTACAAAGTAACAATCAAAAGATGAAAATATTCAAGTGTCAGGTAAAGAAGCACATGCCAGGGCTGGCCTGTTAATCAATTCACAGGACACATTTTAGAAGTGTTTGTAACCTGTCATAATAATAAAAAAAAATTCTCTGAGAACATCTTAGTGAAATTGGACAGAATTTTCAAAACTTTTGGGAAATCAATAAAAGTTCTGTATAGAAACAAAGGACTGGACTAAGGAAAAAGTAAAAATCACCAACTTAAAGCGGTTGAAGGAAAAGATACACTATTTCAGTGAAATTCTTTTCCTTATGGTTGTGTGGATGTTAAAGTAGTGAGTGATACTTTGGATTCAATCATTTACATGAACACTTAAGTTTACTGAAAAATCAAATCAAGATATTTTCCCCACAAAATAGAATTATACTAATCTAGAATGGCCTCGGCAAAATTTCATATTTGTAGTAAGAATAAAATACTTCATTTTAGAGAAAATCTTAATTTAAAACAGGTAACCCAGATAAGCTGCAAAACAGTGTTACCCGTTCACAGTTGTATTTGAAGTTTACCTTGATATTAAATTCTTCTAAGATTTTTTTCTTACAATATATTACATTAGCAGAGATCATAATTTAGTTTTGATGAGAGAATATTTAGATTCAAAAATTAATATGAATAAGGTCTGAGGATATAGTCAAGTTGTGAAACACTTATCTAGTATGGGCAAGGCCTTAGCTTAAAGTACCATAAAAATGAAAAAAAAATTGAGTGTTACATGCTGTATCTGTAATTATACAATATTTGGGAGTTCAAGCAGGAGGATTCAGAGTTTAAGAGCAACATAGGATATACAGATTGAGCTCATGACCATCTTAGGATATGTATTAAGATGTCTCAAAACAAATAAATAAACAACGTGAAATAAAAAAAAGAACCAAAATCTAAATATGGCCTGGTTGTAGGGAAGTTGGCAACACTATGGGTACACTGAGTACCTTGTACCCTCTTCAACCAAAATCAGGACCATGCACCTTCTATTTATGTATGAAAATATCGGTGGAATGAAAATGTGCAGAATGAAAAAAAGTTCTTTCCTTATTAGCAACACAGTTAAATGCACTGGTACTCAAAATCTGGTCTTCAAAGAAAGAGCCACATAAAAGATCTCATTATCAATTCATAACCTTCATCTTCAACTCAGACCCATTCAATTAGAATCTATATTCTACATACTCTACATGGAAGTTTATAGAATGGCATTAGCTGGGTTCCATCAGTCTTCCTACACCTTAGATGGTTCCCTAGACAGTAAATTATATATATANATATATATATATATATATATATATGCAGTTTCCTCATATGAAAAATGAAGAAATTAAAACAAGTTCAGCAAACCTATTATAAAAATCTAAAATATTCCAAAATCTATGTTTTATTTGAAGACATGATGCCAAAATGTTAACTTTTGCACTTGATCTGTTAACCTTGCATATGGACATTTTTTGTAGGAAAAAGAACCCGCTGATGATTGGATTTAATATCCTCCCCCCCCCAAAAAAGAATAACTGCTTGAAAAGATAATCTAATAATAAGAAAAATGACTCAGTAACTAATTTTCCCCTATGGATAAACTTCTATTGTTGTGTTAAATGAACATTATTTGCCCATCAAACTCTCTTCTAAATATTTATATTCATATTTATAAATAAGTGATGCTTTGGTCACAGAAGATTCTTTTCACAAGTGAACAATTACTATAGAGATACAAAACTGGAAAGAGTGCTTAAAATAAGAGAATATTGACTCTTCATTCTTAAATGTTACATCTAGATTATTACCATCTGTGCCAAAGAAAACAAGAGAGAAGAAAGAATGCAAGAGTCAGAACAAGGTCTGGGGTATTGCAGGTATCTTCCAAACATAGCACGGACATGATAACTAAGGAACTCACAGCAATTTAATAAGACCTGTGTAAGACTGGCACAAGATTTGGCCCGTGGCCATTCTACAATTGTGGATTTGTTCCTAGGTACTCACACCCCCCCCCCGAGGATTTATGAGCATTGAATGCAGTAGCCACTGGTAAAAGGCCCATGCTCCTCTAAATCCCTTACCAATACTCATGTAAGCAACCCTGATTAACCTCATTGGGTCACACATGCACACAAGACATGAAAGAAAATGCGGGCAGGAATTTGGGAAAAGGAAGGAAATTGGCATGAATAACTAGGGACAAGAAAGGATAATGGGAGGTAGAAAAATATTTATATCCATATATGAAAAACACATTCCTCCTGCCAGGTTCAAGGACCATCTCAGAAGAGAATGCAGAAAGAATGTAAGAGCTAGAGTTAGAAGAGGACACGAATGAAGCAGAGTCTTGTGGACTTTGCAGGAATGCTGGACTTATGAACCAACAGCAGCTGTGGTTCGTTACTTGCACAAAGTCTAGACAAGATGAAGCCTATCAGCACTCCATCATGGAGTTGGGAGGGGTTCCAGAGCCCATAACCCTAGCCCACGAAGGATTAATGGTCAATGGCTTCTGGGGAAGAAATAATCAGTCTTTCTTAAGGCTGAAATCATGCTGGTAGGTTGACGACATTCCACTGGACGGCCCCAAACCCTTGACTATATCAGCAGCACAAATTTCACTCAGTGGATTATTAAAACAATTAAACAAACAAGGACACAAAGTTAGGAGTGGGAGAAGGAATGGGAGACACACTTGGGAGTAGTTAAGAGTAAGATGGGGTGGATATAATCAAACTAGATGTATACATGTATTAAATTGTCAAATAAATAATAAGTATAAAATTTAAATCATAAAACAAATTTTAA
Organism: Rhizomys pruinosus; assembly: GCA_009823505.1. NCBI lineage: Eukaryota > Metazoa > Chordata > Mammalia > Rodentia > Spalacidae > Rhizomys > Rhizomys pruinosus. The sequence continues at coordinate 291,746 of VZQC01005946.1, forward strand.
AACATTCATATATTTATCTTCTTTCTCTATTTTGATTTTGAGTACAGGCTCTCCTACTTCAGGGAGGCCTAGAACTCACTATGTAGCTCATGCTATTTTTAAATTTTATTCATTTATTTATGTATATTAATGTACTGTCTGCATGTAGGTCTGTGCACCAGTGTCATGCAATGCTGTGGAGATCAGAAGAGGGAGTTGGATTCCCCTGGAACTGGAGTTAAAGATGGTTCTTAGCCACCATGTGGGTGCTGGGGATCGAACCCAGGTCCTCTGCAAGAGCAGTTGGCGCTCTTAACTTCTAGGCCATCTCTCCAGCCCCTGCTCATGTTATCTCTTAAAGAATTGGAAGTCTCTTGCCTTAGCCTCCTAACTGACGGGATTACAGGTATGTGTCATTGAACACAGTTACAGCATTTTTAATTTATTTATTTTTGTTTTTGTCATTTTGAAACAGGGTCTCCCTGTAGCAGCAGCTGGCCTGGCACTCACTGTGTAAGCCAGGTGGATCTTAGAGAGATATGCCTGCCTCTTTGTCCTGAGTACTGTGATTAAAAATATGTGCTGCCACACCAAGATGCATTAATTTATTTTTCATGTATCAGGTATTTAGAATATCCTTTTACCAAATGATTGTGCTGCTCACTTAAATCTGAACATATCTTCTGATGCTGTTGTTTCTCTTTTGAGTGTTTCAAAGCTCACAGAATGTACTTCTGGCATTCCCTACACATATTGCTTATGTGATTAATAATGAAAGAGATAGGTGCCCATGAATTCAGATTAAAAGTTTCCATCACACATTGGGGCATTTAAAATTCTGTGATTTTTGGTTTTGTTTTTTTGGGGGGGGGCATTATTCTTTAATTCTAGCATATCTAGTCATTTTTCTTTTTTTTTTTTTACTTCTTTCATTTTTTCATTTTTTAACAATAAGTAATAATTTATGAGTACAAGCATCCTTCATGTAAAACCAATTTGCAAGCAGTTGTGCCCAAACCCACACAGCCCATGGGTCCCACCATCCAGCTAGGGGGCGGGGGGGCTTGTATGTTCAATGATGTTGATCAAATTAGTGTCCAGACTACGTTGCTGGAGTTTCACCATTCAATGCAATCACAGCCCTTACATTCTACCACACCCCCTCTTCCACAGATTGTTCCCTAGGCTTAGAAAAGGGGCACAGGTGGACAAGAAGCAAAACAGTCTACTTTCTCTGGAGCTGTTGTCTTGGACTCTGGTCAGTTCTGGCTGTTTCCTTTCATGGGCTGACAGTTTGTCCAGGAATAACCTTTCAATCCTACTAATGGAGCACAAGCAATTAGATATATAGCTATTTAAACAGTACTAATTGTTTTTTTTTAATTAATTTATTTATATATTTTTTATCAAATCTAGACCTGTGACCCTACCAGAGTTCATGCATTCTGCCAAACATGCTATTCATCTCTTTATCAGTCTTTCTCAATATTCTCCATGTGGAAGTTGACTGTTTTGAGCAGAAGTTCACTGTTTCAGTCAGTTCTTGATGTCCTTTCTGTTGCTGTTGCTGTTGTTGTTGTTTCCTATATGCATCACTCCCAACTGCCTTGGACAAAAGCTCACAGGGCCATGTGCAAGAAATAGTTACAACTTGGTAATTGGCACTAGCATCCACAGATGAGGGATACCATTCGTCGTTTGTTTTTAACAATACTAATTGTTATGGTAGGTTACTTTGGTATAGACACAATGGATGGCATGTTAATCCATGACTTACATTTTTTTCTGTTAAATATGACAGGGTCTTAATGTGACTTATAATATCTCCTAACCACTAGAGGATGTAAGCTTGTGGCATCAGCTGTGGGTTATTCTTCCAAGGAGAGAGCTAATCGTCAATTAGATTTGGGATATACAGGTATATGGCTGCCACTGCTGCACAGTGTTTCCAAGCAGGTGAGGTGTAGCTTGTGCTTATGGGAGAGTCTTGCTTGACTCAAGGAGACCTATATCTGTTTTATTGTTTCAGTGGCCTTTGGTAACACTCTCTGGTATTCCAGAGACCAACTGTACACTTGCAAGTGTGGTCTCAATACATCTATCCCATGCTTACACCAGGTCTTTGACAGCAGGGCCTTATCACCTCTCTTCTTGCAGGCATCCCAGTTTACAGGCAAGAAGCCTTTACCTTTTGGGGGGGGGGTTGGCCTGGCCAACATCTCCTTGGTAGAATAATCCAATGCTGATATCAGAGCTCTCCTATATTAATATATTTTGCTTAAGTGCATAACTTAAGAAGACTTTAGTATTATATTTGGTTCTGAATAGAGAATAATCCTTTTCACAGTTCCTATGTCTATTAGTCAATTAAAGAAGGCAGTTATACAGGTTTCATAAGAGATTACCTCTATAACAGTTGGCTCCAATTTACAGTTGGAGAACGACCTCATCATCATCATATTTCTCCCTGTTCTTTGGGGGCAGGTAAGAAAGTCTCTCATATTTAAACCTTGAGGCACCTAGAAGGTAAGTTTTGTTAGGACTCATTATAAATAGTTGTTACAAGTAGGATCCACAGAGGGGTTTGATGTTTGTAGCAGTCTGAGGCTTTTCTTCCTTTCAATGTTCAGACAGGCCAACCTTTCTGCTGGCACTTCCTGCTGCATCCTACACAATGCAAAGCTGTGTCTTTCCTTGCTCAGTCATTAAGTTGGTGATGTTTTTACCTGTTGGAACATACAAATCTTTTCCTATAGTTAGTTTTAATATTTGAATTGCAAGGTTTTTGACAAAAAGGTATAATATCTATCTGTATCCCTCTTTTTTTTATTTTAGGTTTTTGTTTTTTGACCCATGAATCTCAAAAAGGAAGTTGTATTACACATACCTATAGGCTGGAATCAAGGCGCAGATTTCATCAAATTAACCCATGCTGTTTTGGGTGACTGTATGTGGTTAACTTGGGAAACAAACTTTTAAGTTAAATCAGCCTACAGGTAAAAGAGAATGCTACACGATGATACTGTACAACAGAAGAATTATAGAGAACATTTGTATGTACCAATCCCAAAGTTATTGTTATACAGATTTTAAGTAAAACAAATGTGGACAACAACAATTTATATTTCCATTTAACTCAGGTGCATTACCGTTTTTATCAGAACCTTTAAACCAATGTTGTTTAATATACACATATTTACTTTTACTAAGTCCTAAAACACCATGTAATCTGTAGATAGAGTCTGGGCAAAATTGGATACTGTTGAACTCACATCAATTAAATATTCGTTAATAGAATATACACACATGTCCCACTCCCGCCCCTCCCACCCCTCCTGATTCACCATTTCAGTCAGTTTTCTGATGCAGTCTTTCTGCTGTTGTTCTTTTAATATGCATCCCTTTCCACAAGAAATATTTCTAACTGGGTTATTGACGCTAGCATCCACAGATGAGGGATACTATTCATCGTTTGTTTTTCTGGGACTCTGTTACTTCACTTAATATAAGGTCTTCTAGCTCCATCCATTTACCTGAAAAGTTCATGTTGTTGTCTTTCTTTACCACTGCATAGAACTCCATTGTGTACATGTACCATATTTTCTCTATCTACTCGTCACTTGAGGGGCATTTGTGTTGGTCCCAGGATTTTGCTGTTGTGAACGGAGCTGCAATAATTATAGCTGTGCATGTATTTCTGCAGTAAGATGAGTCTTGTGGGTATATACCCAAGAGTGGTATGACTGGGTCAAATGGCAAGCTCATTTTAAGTCTTCTAATGGTTTTCCACACTGCTTTCCATAGTGGTTGTACAAGTTTATATTCCCACTAGCAATGGATGAGTATTCCCCTTTCCCCACAACCTCTCCAGCACTTGATATCATTTGTTTTCTTGATCCTGGCCAGTCTTATCTGAGTGAGATGATATCTTAGAGTGGTCTTAATTTGCATATCCCTAATTATTAATGACGTTAAACAGTTTTTAAGGTGTTTCTCAGCTATCTCTAATTCCTCCTCTGTGAAGTCTCTATTCAGTTCTTTGCTCCACCTTTTGAGTGATTCATTTTCTTCTTTGTTTTTTGAGTAGTTTGTGTACTTTGGAAATCAATGCTTTGTCAGATGTGTCTGCAGTGAAGGTTTCCTCCCACTCTGTGGGTTTTCTCTTCACTTCCTTTACTGCTTATTTTAATGTACAGAAGCTTTTGATTTGAATGAGGTCCCATATTTCAATTGTCGATCTTATTTCTTGTGCAGCTGCTGTCTGATTTAGGAAGTATTTTCCTATACCTGTGTCTTGCAGTCTGCTGCCAAGTTTCTCTTCTATAACCTCCAGAGTTTTGGGTTTCACGTTGAGGTCTTTGATCCATCTGGAATTGACTTTTGTACAGGGTGAGAGGTAGGTGTTTAATTTCATTCTTCTACAGGTGGGGATCCAGTTTTGTCAACATCACTTACTGAAGATGCTGTCTTTCCTCCACTGTGTCTTCTTGGCCCCCTTGTCAAATATGAGGTGGCTGAAATTGTATGTGCTCAGGTTTGGATCTTCAGTTTTATTCCATTGGTCAACTGGTCTGTTTTTGTGCCAGTACCAAGCTGTTTTTTATGACTATAGCCCTGTAGTATAGTTTGATGTCTGGTAGAGGGATCCCCCCCGTATTGCTCTTTTCACTCAGTGTTGCTTTGGCTATTCAGGATCTTTTGTTTTTCAAATGAAATTGAGGATTTTTTTCCAAGCTGTGAAGAAGGTCTTAGGGATTTTGATTGGGATTGCATTAAATCTGTACATGAGTTTGGGTAGGATGGACATTTTTACTATATTTAATTTTTCGCAATCCATGAGCATTGAGAGGTTTGTCCATCTTCTGGTATGTCTTCCTCAGTTCCTTCTTCACAGGGTTAAAATTTTTGTTGTAGAGATCCTTGGAGTCTTTGTTAGGCTTTGTTTCCTAGGTATTTTATTGTTTTTTGGGCTATTGTGAGTAGTGAATGTTCCTTGTAGTCCTTCGTCCCATACTCTGGTTGTTTTGGTGTAAAGAAAGGCACTGATTTTTCTAAATTTGTTTTGTATCCTGCCACTAAACTGAAGCTCTTAATCATTTCTAGGAGGTTTTCTGGTGAAAGTTCTTAACATCCCGTTAGGTAGACAATCATATTATCAGCAAAAGTGATAGCGTGACTTCCTCTTTTCCAATTAGAACTCTTTAATTTCCTTTTCTATCCTTATTGCCTCTAGCAAAGGTTTCATGCACTATATTGAAAAGGACGGTGACAGGGGGCAGCCTTGTTGAGTTTCTACCTTTAAAGGGGAATGCTTCTGTCACATTTGTTTCCCCATTTAGGATGATATTGGTTGTGGGTTTCCTGCATATGGCTTTGATTACATTTGAGGAATGATCACTCCAGTTATTACCTCTTGAACTTTAAAACATGAAGGGAGCTGGATTTTGTCAAAGGCTTTTTCTGCATCAAATTTGGATGAAATTATATTGTTTTTGTCTTTTACTTAATTTATATATTTGGTGATATTTATTGATTTTTGTATATTGAACCATTCCTGCATTTATTGGAATGGATCCACTTGTTATGGTGGATGATCTTCTTGATGTGGATTGTATGGGATTTGCAAGTATTTTTATTTAGAGTTTTTGCATCTGTGTTCATTGAGGAGAAGGGTCTATAATTCTCCCCCTTTTTAGTTGGGTCTTTGCTGGTTTTGGTAATAGAGTGATGCTGGCTTCATAGAGATTCTGGGGGGGGGGGAGCACTCCCTCTTTGTATCCTTCTAAAGCAACTTGGTAGTAAAATGTTTGTAAGTCTTCTTTTTGAATAGTTTTATAGAATCTCTGCCATCGAAACTGCTCTGGTCCTGGGCTTTTCTGGTTGGGAGGCTTCTTATTTCATCTTTCAAAATTTCTTCTATATTATGGGTCTATTTAAAGCTGTTGATCTCTCCTTGCTGAGCTTTGGTGATTTCCCAGGATTTCAAAATTCATCCACTCTTCTAGTGTATCCATACTTATAGAGTATAGTTTTTTTAATTGTTTCTGTATGATTGTCTGGATATTTTCCATTGTGGTGTTGGTGATGTTTCCCTTTCTCATCACAGTCTATTGATTTGGAGTTGTGGTTTTTTCTTTGGTTAAGTTGGCTAGAGGTCTGTCTACTTGTTTATTCTTCTCAAAGATCCAGCTTTTGGATTCTTGATTTTTTTTGTATGGTTTTTCTTGTTTCTGAAGGGGTCATTGATCTCTGCATCTGATTTTAAGTTATTTTCTTCTTGTCTGCTGTGTTTAGGTCTTTGTTGGTGTCCTCTCAATTTTTGCTGCAGTTTTAAGTCTTCTTGTACTCTTTTTTTTTTTTTTTTTTTTTTTTTTTAAATGTTGGCACATAGTGCTATAACCTTCCCTCTTAGGACTGCTTTTTAGTTGTCCCATAGTATTGTTTTGTGGTATTATCATTGTCATTCAGTTCCAGGAAATGTTTTTAATTTCTTTCATGTTATTTCATCCTTGACCCATTCATCATTATTCAAGGGAGTTATTGTTTAAATCTGCCATGTGTTTGTAGGTTTGTTTAGGGTCTTGATCTTCATCTTCAGGTGTGATATTGAGATTTTTGCTGTGGTCTAATAGAATGCATGAGATTTATTTCAATCTTATTGTATTTGTTGAGTCTTCTTTTCCTGTGTCCCAGTACCTGGTCTATTTTGGATAATGTTCCATGCGGTGCTGAGGTAGAAAGTATACTATCTGGTGTTTTGGGTGAAATATATCAAGAGATGTTCTGTGAGGTCCATTTGGTGTATTGTTATCATTGTAGGGCAGATGTATCTCTGTTTATCCNTGTGATAGAAGGTCTTAGGGATCTTTGATTGGGATCGCATTAAATCTGTAACATGAAGTTGGGTAGGAGACATTTTTACTATATTTTCTTTCGCCATCCAGAGCATCGAGAGGTTTGTCCATCTTCTGTATGTCTTCCTCAGTTTCCTTCTCAAGGGGTTTAAAATTTTGTTGTAGAGATCCTTGGAGTCTTTGTTAGGCTTGTTCCTAAAGGTATTTTTTTTTGAGGCTATTGTGAGTAGTCGAAGGTTCCTTGATTCCTTCGTCTCCATACTCTGTTGTTTGGTGTAAAGGAAAGGCTACTGAATTTTTCTAAATTTGTTTTGTATCCTGCCACTAACTGAAGCTCTTAATCATTTCTAGGAGTTTTCTGGTGAAAGTTCTTCACATCCCTTAGGTAGACAATCATATTATCAGCAAAAGTGATAGCGTGACTTCCTCTTTTCCAATTAGAACTCTTTAATTTCCTTTTCTTGCCTTATTGCCTCTAGCAAAGGGTTCATGCACTATATTGAAAAGGACGGTGACAGGGGGCAGCCTTGTTGAGTTCCTACCTTTAAGGGGAATGCTTCTGTCATTTGTTTCCCCATTTAGGATGATATTGGTTGTGGGTTTCCTGCATATGGCTTTGATTACATTGAGGAATGATCACTCCAGTACTTCCTCTTATACTTTAAACATGAAGGAGCTGGATTTTGTCAAAGGCTTTTTCCTGCTCAATTGGATGATTATATTGTTTTTGTCTTTTACTTAATTTATATATTTGGTGATATTTATTGATTTTGTATATTGAACCATTCCTGCATTTATTGGAATGGATCCAACTTGGTTATGGTGGATGATCTTCTTGATGTGGTTCGTATGGGATTTGCAAGTATTTTTATTTAGAGTTTTTGGCATCTGTGTTCATTGAGAGAAGGGTCTATAATTCTCCTTTTTAGTTGGGTCTTTGCCTGGTTTTGGTAATAGGAGTGATGCTGGCTTCATGAGATTCTGGGGACACTCCCCTTTTGTATCCTTCTAAACAACTTGGTAGTAAATGTTGTAAGTCTTCTTGAAATCTTTATAGAATCTCTGCCATCGAAAACTGCATCTGGCCTGGGGCTTTTCTTTGGTTGGGAGGCTCTTATTTCATCTTTCAAATTTCTTCTATATTATTGGTCTATTTAAAGTGTTGATCTCTCCTGCGTGAGCTTGGTGATTTCCCAGAATTTCAAAATTCATCCACTCTTCTAGGTTAACTCCAATTAAGAGTATAGTTTTTTAATTGTCTGTCTGCGTATGATTGTCTGGATATTTTCCATTGTCTGTTGGTGATGTTTCCCTTTCATCACAGTCTATTGATTTGGAGTTGTGGTTTTTTCTTTTGGTTAAGTGGACTAGAGGTCTGTCTACTTGCTCTATTCTCTCAAAGATCCAAGTTTTGGATTCTTGATTTTTTTTGTAATGGTTTTCTTGTTTCTGAGGTTCAGTTGATCTTCTGCATCTGATTTTAGTTATTTCTTCTTGTCTGCTGTGTTTAAGGTTCATTTGTGTGCGTGTCTCTCTCTAATAATTTTTTGCTGCAGTTTTGATCATTCTTGTACTTTCTTTTTAATTTTTTTTTTTTTTTTTTAAATGTTGGCCATAGAGCTATAACACTTCCCTCCCTTAGGACTGCTTTTAAGTGTCCCATAGTTTTTTTTGTTTATCATTTCTTTCAGTTTTTTCAGATGTTTTTTTTTTCTTTTCTTTTGTTATTTCTCTATATCTTCTTGACCCATTCATCTTATTCAGGAGAGTAGTTGTTTAATCTGCCACGTGTTCTGTAGGTTTGTTTAGGGTTTGATCTTCTCTTGGTGTGGATATTGAGCTTTATTTGCTGTGGTCTAATAGAATGAAATGAGAATTATTTCAATCTTATTGTAAATTTGTTGAGTCTTGCTTTTCCTGTGTCCCAGTACCTGGCTATTTTGGAAGATGTTCCCATGCGGTGCTGAGTAGAAAGGTATACTATCTGGTGTTTTGGGTGAATATATCAAGAGATGTCTGTGAGGTCATTTGGTGTATTGTTATCATTTAGGGCGAAGATTGTATTCTGTTTATCCAAAAAAGCAGTTGTATTATATATACCTATAGGGTGGAATCAAGGCACAGGTTTCATCAAGTTCACCCATGCTGTTTTGGGTTACTGTATGTGATTAACTTGGGAAACAAACTTTATTTTTAAATTAAATCATCCTATAGGTGAAAGAGATTGCTACCAGGTGATACTATATCGTCTTTCTTTATGGTTATGTTTTTATTAGTTTCTTTTCCTAGTTGTTTGAGGATTGTTGTTCCTCTCTTCCGCCCATTGAATTTCTTCAAGTATTTTATGAAGAGTTGGTTTTCCAGACATGTATTCCATCATCTTGTTTATGTCATGGAAGATTTTTCTCCCTCCAACTATAGTCAACATTTTTGTTGGGTAAAGTATTCTGGGTTGGCATCCATAGTCCTTTAACACTGGGCATGATTTGCTCCATGTTCTTGCTTTCATGGTTTGCTCCAGGAAGTCATTTGTAATTCTGATGGGTTTCCCTTTGTATGTGACTTGTTTTTCTTTTGTAGCCTTCAGAATTTTGTCTTTGTGTTGGACGTCTAACATTTTAACTATGATATGGCATGGGGAGTTTCTTTTCTGATGTTGTCTACTTGGAGTCCTATGTGCTTCTTGTGTTTGTATGGGTTTGTCTATTTTTAGTTTGGGGAAATTTTCATCTATTATTCTGTTGAAGATCTGATCAATACTATTCTCTTGAGATTCTTCTACTTCCTCTATTCCTATGATGCATAGGTTTGATCTTTTCATAGTGTCCCATATTTCCTGGTTGCTTCACTTTTGTGTATTTTTAAATTTTTCATAATCTTTATTTGAGCTTTTTAGTTGCTCTGTGTTATCTTCCAGATTTCATATTCTTTGTTCTGCTTCCTCCATTCTGAGTTTTTTTTCCTTCCCTTTCTTCTTGATTGGATGAGTGTTCTAAATCCTTTTTCATTTCATCCTGTGTTTTCTTTAGTATTTCCATTTCCTTTTTGAGCTTCTCAATCTCTTCTTGGTGCTCCTTACTTGTGCTTCTACCTCCTTTCGGAGTTTGTTTTTTTCTCCCTCTAGTTCTTTCTGGGGTTTGTCAATCTCTTCCTTTAGTTATTTCTGATGTTTGTCATTGTATCCCTCTAGGTCCTTTTTGAGTTTTTCATTCTCTCTCTTTATTTCTCTGAATTCTTCTTTATTTTCTTTAATTTCTCTGCATAGTTCTGCAATTATTCTTCTAAGATCTGTTCCTTGGGTCACCTCCAAGGGGATCCCATTGTAGCTATCTCCTCCAGGTTTGGTAGAGCCTGGTGTGGGATTATCCTGTGCCTTTCCCATGTTGTCCCTCTGTTGTGTCCCTGGCATGTGAGTTTCCCTTTTGTGATTCAAATCACAAATGTGTTTTCACTATGTTAGCAGATGGTTTTGATTGCCTCCTTCAGATGCTTTTTTTTTTTTTCTTTCCTCCTCCTTGTTTATGGAGTACTGACTTGTCTAGGTTTTATGCTTTCAATTTTGTTTATATATTGGATATTGGAAGCCTAAGTCACTCTTCTCTTCCTGTTCTGAAGGTTCTCCAAAAAAAGTCCACGTGGATACTCTTTCAGCAATTCCCGTTGGGGGGGATATGCCTGACTTAGCCTGCACCCCGCACCCCGGTACCTGTCTGGAGCGACTTCAGGGGTTCCTGTGCCTCAGGAGCCAGCCTGCACAAAGCCACAGAGGCAAAATACCCAAACCTGTCCCACCGGTCACCTGCTACAAAGGCGAAGGGCAATCCTGCCCCGACGGCCACCCCCTACGAAAGGGTTCAGTGTTGTGACCCTTTTCCAGCAGCCCAGGAGACAATCTACCATAAAATCTACCTGTCCAGGAGAACTCCAGCTCCAGGGGAATCCGACACCCACTTCTGACCTCCGCGGCATTGCACGACACGGGTGCACAGACTTGCATGCAGACAGTACATTCGTACACATACAGAAATAAATAAAAATTAATAAAAAAATTAAAAAAAAATTTAAAAAAAAATCTACCTGTCTGGAGCAACTTCTGGGTTCCTGTGCCTCAGTTCCCGGCCTGCACAATGCCACAGAGGCACCAAACCCAAACCTGCCCCCCTCTAGCCATTTTTCTAAGAAATAGTTTGAAAATAATATTTGTGGAAAAATCATTTATGATTTCAATGCCGAGCATTTAGAAATAATTTTATAAACTGATTATTAAAATATATACAGATTGTGGTCCATTTACTTGAGTCTTATCTTTGTTGACCTCTGTATTCTAGGATTATATTGTAGAACATTAATATACCAGAAAAATATGCAACATGCTAGAATATTGATTCAGAATTGCAGACACTTTGCCTGTTTTGTGTTACTTATAATACCAACAAAATAGGCAATCTACTTCAATTTAAAATTTTAGCTTTCAAATACGTGTTAGTTTCATTTTTTGTAGGTGAGACAAAATATTCTGACAAAACTAACTTAGGGAAGAAAGGGTTTAACTTAGCTCACAACTCTAGGTTACAGTGCAAAATGGAAGTCAAGATAGCATAAATGTCCACAGTCAAGAGCCAGAAAAAAAAATGTTTGCATGTACTTAGCTCACTTTCTCCATACTTAGTACCTTTTAAAGATCTTCTCCATAGGGATTAGTGCCATCACAGTGAGAGGGGCTGTATGACTACAATTATCAGAATCAGGATAATCCCCCACAGATGTTACCACAAGCCCAAATGATGTAGACATTCATGCACTGAGACTTCCCATGTGAATTTATAGAGTATCAAGTTGACAACACTAACCATCACCACTCTACCCTTTGTTAGCTTGATACACAAACACCACTTTAAACATAATCTTCTATTCTTTGTTTCTAAAATCTTGTGTTTATCTCAAAAGAGAAAATATAGTCTAACTTTAAAAGTCCTCAAAATCTTGGGCTGGAGAGATGGCCTAACGGTTAAGAGTGCCGACCCCTCTTGCAGAGGACCCGGGTTCGATCCCCAGCACCCACATGGTGGCTGAGAACCGTCTGAAACTCCAGTTCCAGGAGAACTCCAGTTCCAGGGGAATCTGACACCCTCTTCTGACCTCCGCGGCATTGCACGACACGGGTGCACATATGTACATGCAGACAGTACATTCATACACATACAGAAATAAAAAAAAAATTAAAAAAAAAGTCCTCAAAATCTTTAAAAAATCCAATATTTCACATCTCGAGTCTCTTCATTGTGAATTATTATAAAATTCAAAGCGAATTATATATTTTCGACAATACAGAGTAAATTCTTATTCTAAAATGGAAGAACTCTATATAAACCATTCATACTTGAGTAAAACCCAAATCATCAGTGCAGACACCAAAATCTGCAGCTCTGCTTTATAGCATACAGAGAGTGTAATATCATTGGCTGCCCTCAAATGGATGCTTGCTCCCCTGCAGCATGCAGAGATTCTTTTAGATTGATTCCACTAAAGACTTGTAGCTCACTTTGGAGAACATCTTGGCATCTCCGTTATTGTCTTGTATCCACATTGCTGAGTCTTCACTTTCTGTTTCCTGGAGTGGCCTTTGGGGCCTTTCCATGGGGACTCCAACCCTTTCACACAGTGCCTAACCTCAGCTGCTATAAGGGACCCCTTAATCTTGCATCTCTCTTGCCTTCAAAAGCAGTACCACAGAATTGATGTTTACACCATTGCCAAATTCTGCTGCCAGATTGAGATGACAGCCAATTTCAACTGACTGCAACTTTATCTGATTATACATGGCCTTGAGAGAACAGCTTTTAAGCATTTGCTTTTGATTAGGTTAAGCAAAACAGAGAATTAATGGTTGCAGCCACGCTCGCATTTGGCTTGATGTCTTCACTCTTATAGTGCTCAGGATCCTTTGCCGAAAGATTAGTTTCTCCCAACATGGGCATCTCTTATGCCTCAACTAATATAATCAAAATAACATCCCAGAACATATCCTCAGGCCTGATATAGACAATGTTTCATAGAAACTCTCATCTCAGGTTATTATGTCATGTTGACAGGTAAAACTAATCATCAGAAATTATACACAGAGATACTTCCATTTTACTTTATTATAAATCTCATTTACATTTTCCCCAAAGTGTTATAGATTACTGTAAGGAAAAAGTAAATAATGAATCAAAACTAAGAAGTTATTTTTAAGTGGTTTGCTTTTTAAGTTCAACTCACTCAGAAAAAGTATAATTTAGATTATAGGAAAAATTGTTTGAAAATAGGACAACTAATTTGGCAAATGTTAATTCTTTTTAAATTTTTTTATTATTTTTTATGTGTATGAGTGTACTGTCTGCATGTATGTTGGTGCACCTGTGTCGTGCAATGCCACAGAAGTCAGAAGAGGGCGTCGGATTCCCCTGGAACTGGAGTTAAAGACGGTTCTTAGCCACCAGGTAGGTGCTGGGAATCGAACCCAAGCATTCTGCAAGAGCAGTTGGTGCTCTTAACCTCTGAGCCATGTCTCCAGCCCCCAAATGTTAATTCTCACTCATTGGCTTATGCCTTGAAAATGACGTTACATTGACTTGAACTCTGCAACAAAATAAATTTAAGTATGTTTTGCATCTGTGCATGGAAAAACATTCAAAATGTACAGAAAAAATAGAAACATGCATGGATGATTTGATATATTCAATTAAGACAGGCTACTTGGAACAAATTTATATTAAAATACTAAAATGATGAGCACAAGAGGTGCGAAGATTAAAAGTGCCAAGTTTAAAATTTGGTTGAAATATGAATGTTTCAATCTCACAAATAAATGAGAATTATTGTAATTACTGAGTGTCTAAAGAAATATTATTAAAAATGTAAATGCTCTTGTATAATTGGTGATGGATATGGCCCCAGTCTTCAAGAATTTGATTCTGAAAGAATAAGGAAAAATTTTGGTAAAGTAGACTGACAGACAACTTCTAATGCTTCTTTCACTGAACACAGATCTGAGATGCCAGACCCACTCATATGTACAGAAGAATATGTAAATGTATTTAATTTGTAGTAAGCATCTGTGTATATATTTATATGTATCAAAAGGTACCTTGTACACCTGAAATATATGTAATACAATTCAATTTAAACATAGTGCTCAGGTTAATTTGAAGAATATATTTCCAGCACCTTATTTCAGAACATAACTATAGTTTAATTTGCAGAATAATTTTTAGAGAGAGTCATTGACTAGATGTATTAAACCATGTTTTTATTCTCTTTAAATACTAAAGGCTAAAAGAAAAATCTGTTTATTTTCCTTTTACAATTTCATACTTTTCTCCCCTTCTTTATCCTTTCTTATCTACTTATTCCAACTAAACCCCTTATCTTTTTCAAGAAAGCCCTTTCTATTTTTTTAAGTGCATGCAGTCCACTGCATTTAATCAAGGTTGCCTGTGTTGTGAGTGTCCAAAGTGATTTACCTGAGCAAGGGCAACGTATAAATGGTGAATCCACCAAGGAACATGGCTCCTTCTCCCCAACCCCAGCAACAGCTCTTCAGTGAGGTATGGGGCCTTATAAGTTCCATGCCATCCTTCACGGACCCAGAAAAATTCTTTAAGGCAGTGGAATACTGAACTGTGAGGACAAAGAATAGGATACAAATGAAAATTAGTATTTCAGGAGAGCAACCAATGCTATTGGAGAGAGAAATATATTATTGATTCTCCAAAGGTGATTGAATATACAGAAGTTCTTAAAGACACACCATAATGAAAATAAGAGCAAAAAGTATGCTGTGAACTGAATTTGAATCACTGACAGTTTTCATTATTGGCCTTCCTGAATAATGAACCTTAACTAAACCGTTTGTCTTTCAATTTTTTTCATTCTTGTGGTTTTCATTCAATATAATTTGATACTATTTAGATCCCCTCTGCTATCTGCATTTCCCTTTTTTATTTCACCCTCCCAATGAGGAAATAGTTAAGAAAGTCTAGCTCTCCTGAGAAAACTGTGCCAGCAGATGGCTGCGAGGAGGAGCTGAGTCTCTTCCAGGCCCCAGGGAATGGACTCATACAGAATGAGATTTGGAGGCACTAATTAGACTCTATCTATCTATCTATCTATCTATCTATCTATCTATCTATCTATCTCTATCTATCTCTTATCTAACTATTATCTATCTATCTATCTATCTATCTATCATATGTTTTTAAATTATTTTAAAGCATTTACTTTTATTTTATGCATCCGAGTGTTTTGCCTGCATGTATCTTAGTGTACCACATGTGTATCTGATTGCCTATGGAATCCAGAACTTGGGTGTAAGGAATCCTGGAACTAGAATTAAGGACAGGACTTGTTAGGGTCAGAGAATCCGCATGAGACACACCTAAGGATGGAAAACCAAGACTTTTTTTTTCCGGAAAAAGTAAACCAACATGTTGGGGTGGGAGGGAAAAGGCTCTGACCCTGATAAGTTGGCTGGCAGCCCCTTTTATACAGGGTCTAGGGGAATTTTAGCGGGGTTTGTGTAACTTCTAGTCTTATGGGATAATAGCAGGGTTACAGCTCATGGTTAGGTCAGCCCACCCTTCCCTGCACTTACCAAAAGTTATCTTTAGAAACAGTCTTGAGACTGGAATGAGGAAATGTTGAGTCAGTCCATCTGCCCTCGCATATCAATAGTTATCTTTAGACAAGTTTAAATTTTATTAGCTATTCTCAAGCAACTAACCTTGTCCCCCAAAAGGTCAGTTGCCAATAAACCTTGAGCAATTGACCTTTTCCCCAAATTGGGCAGGTTTCAGTAACTGCTTAAAATGGTGGCTATACTTAAAATGGAGTCAGTGAGGGCCTGTCTTACATTCCCCCCTCCAGTTGTATACTGGAAGGCTAATCTTAGACTCCATCATCTTCTTCCTCAGGGTGGACATATTCGGCGCCATACCTGGTCCTGAGTTCCATGAGCTGGATGGTGGACAAACGTTCCTTTAAAGAAATCATCCGGGGGCTGGAGAGATGGCCTCGAGGTTAAGAGTGCCGACCGCTCTTACAGAGGACCCGGGTTCAATCCCCAGCACCCACATGGCGGCTGAGAACCGTCTGAAGCTCCAATTCCAGGAGAACTCCAGTTCCAGGGGAATCCCAGACCCTCTTCTGAATTCCGCGGCGTTGCACGACACGAGTGCACAGACTTGCATGCAGACAGTACATTCATACACATACAGAAATAAATAAAATTAATAAAAAAATTAAAAAAAAAGAAATCATCCGGGTGTGGTGGCGCATGCCTTCAATCCTAGCACTAGGGAGGCAGAAGCAGGTGGACATTGTGAGCTCAAGTCCAGCCTGGTCTACAGAGCAAGTTCCAGGACAGCTGGGGCTATAGTGAGACCCTGTCTTGAAAAAGACCCCCCCCCCAAAAAAAAAGAAAGAAATTCAATAGGCGGTCGAACAGGCAGGGCCAACAGCAAGAGTATCAGGGGGGTCCCACCAGGGCAGTGAGCAATGTAGTTAGCCATGGGGACCAGTTAAACAGGGATTCATACTAAGATTGCTTTGACTCATATAGGCGTTTTCTCTCTTGGAGTCTGGTCATAACTACAGACATGTATTCCTTAATGATTCCTGAGTGATTGGCATAAAAGCAACACTGTTCTCCTAAGGCCACACTCAGACCCCCTTGCTGTATGAACAATAGGTCTAGACTCCATCTATTCTGCAAGACCAACTCAGACAATGAATTTAGAGATTTCTCTAAGAATTCTAGCTGTGTTTGTCTTGATTCTTCTGGATGGCCTGTAAAGACTTTAGGATGTCCCAGTTAGTGACCTCCCCTAGCAGGTCATCTTTGAGTCTGGGACAGAGGGGACGTGGCCTCCCAAACATAATTTCATAAGGGCATTCTTTCTCTCAATGGAGTGAAGGGAAGGAGCCCCAGCCAGTCACCGCCAGTCTCCAGGGTTAATTTAGTTAAGGTCTCCTTAAGGGTCCAATTCATTATTTCTACCTGACCTGAGCTTTGGGGATGATATGCACAATGTAATTTCCAATTAGTCCCCAAAATCATACCTAAGGCCTGGGTTACCTGGGAGATAAAGGGGATAACTGCCGGAAGTCCCTACCTGGGAATGATCTCATCCGGGAGCTTCTTCCCCACTGTTAAAGCAGCTTCATCCTTGGTGGGGAAGGCCTCCACCCATCCTGAGAAGGTATCTACAAAAACGAGAAGATACTTATACCCATGCCTACCAGGCTTAATCTCCGTGAAGTCCAGTTCCCAGTGAACTCCTGGGACTGTTCCTCTTTCTTTCTTTCCCAAAGTGGTAGAGGTTGGGGCAGCAGCATTTGTGGCCTGGCAGACTATGCATCTTGATACCTCATTGCACACTATCTGAAGCAAGTGAGGTATGTGGTATCTTGGCTTTATGAGTGCTGTCAGTTTATTAACACCCAAGTGAGTTCCTTCATGTAGCTGTTTAATCAGGGATCTTCCTAGGGCTGATGGTAATATCAACAGATCAGTCTTGGTATAAGTCCATCTTTTCTTCTGGTAGGAATTTGGGAGTTTCTGAATGTATTTGGTATCTTCTGGGGAGTATGTTGGAGTCTACGGTAGCACTGGATCAGGCAGGCTGAGGGCTGCCGTCACTGTTACCTGAGTTTGAACGACTGCTCTCTTGGCCTCCTGGTCAGTCAAGCGGTTTCCTTTTGCTATTGACATAGCCCCTTTCTGGTGACCTGGGCAATGGATAATGGCCACTCTGCTTGGCAGCCAAATGGCAGCCAATAGTGTAGAATTTGTTGTTTATTTTTAATAGTCTTTCCCTCAGCTGCCAGAAGTCCTGTCTCCTGATATATGGCCCCGTATACATGTGCCGTTGCAAAGGCATAACGGCTATCAGTGTAGATGTTGACTGCTCACTCCTGGCCCATTCTGAGAGCAGCCGTGAGGGATACAATCTCTGCCAGCTGAGCAGAAGTCACCTATGGCAGAGATTGTGTCCTCAGAGGCCCTTTTTCATCCACCACCGCTGACCCCGTGTACCTAATCCCATGCTGTACAAAGCTGCTTCTGTCAATGTACACGGTGATATCTGGGTTATCCAATGACACATCAGTGAGGTCTGGTCTCAATCCTTGGAGGTGGTTGAGGAACTCCAAGCAGTCATGAGGCTCAACTTCCAGGTCCAGGGTGGGTAGCAGGGTAGCTCAGGGCTGGTCTAGTAGTAATGACTGATAGTGAGTTAGTTGGGCATTGGACATTCTTCAATCAGGTGGGCTATGGAGTGTCCCCTCGGTAGCATTGGAGAGGTGGTTGTGACAAGGGGCTGACCCAGAGTAAGCTTATCAGAGTCTTGCTAATTCTGTCTTAAGTCATGAACTTGGCCTTTGTTCTCAGCATCAGGCTCTAAGCCTCAGCCTCCCATGTGTGATAAGCAGCATAAGAACTCTCTAAGCCTACCTGCAGTGATGCACATCCTTCAGCATGACCACAAGCCTTCTAAGACCTGGCAAAAAAGCACCACCAACTGTGGACAAGACTTCCAAATACTTGGAGCCTATGGGGGACATTCTCTTTCAGTTTTCCAACATCATACCACACATCCACCATGATTTTCCAACACCAATTATTACTGATGGCTAATAAAAATATTAAATAATGCTAGGTATTAGGTAAAAGTGGCACACTGTAGTCACAACCAGCAGAATTCATTTTCATGAAGGCATTAAGGGGTCAAAGAAGCAGGCACAGCAGCTCAGGCAGAGAACACAGCACGTTTGCAAGGGCGTAGGGAAGACTCCTTCTTGTTGGGAAGTGGAGAAACTGTGGCAGAGGAAGCAAAAACCCAGAATTGTTGAAGACACATTCAGATGAGGCACCAAGTCACTGGGAAGATATTGGCTCTCTTACCCTGGGTATTACAGGATGCCACATGTGACTTGGGACTATACATTTTCCCTGAGGGAGATTAGATCATAGAACCACCTTAGTGTAGCAGAAGGGACTGCAGCATGTCAAAGTAGCACAGCTTCCCCACCTCCCAGACACATGGTCAGTCTGTAGGTATGGTTTAAAGCTAATGCAGCAAAACTGAATGATAGATCTGATGCATTCAGTTCATTGTTTATAAAACAAAGCCTTTAAAGCTGCAAACCTACTCATTTTAGGAACTTGTGGTTGACATAGATTTTTTAAATTTTTATTTATTTTCATATGTGCATAAATGCACTGTCTGCACGCAGGTTTGTGCACCCGTGCTGTGCAATTCCGCGGAGGTCAGATAAGGGTGCCAGATTCCTCCGGAAATGGAGTTACAGACTGTTCTCAGCCGACTTGTGGGTGCTGGGGATCAAACCCGGGTCCTCTGCAAGAACAGTCGGCGCTCTTAACCACTAGGCTATCTCTCCAGCCCCGACATAGATTTTTATACATAATAACTAACTACCTGATAAACTCAAATGATTTTTATGATTCAAGAACTGGAAAAACAAATACCCCATTTCTCACGATATCTGTTTCCCAAATCAAAAACAAAAAAGATGATAAGCTATGCAGATTTATAACAGGAAATGGAAATCTACATTGGAAACCAGTACATAGTAACTCTAAGCTCAGAACTAGTTATTGTTATTCAGACAATTAATTTTCAATAGTTCCTTTTTCTCGCCAAACTGGTTAATTTTCATATGCATTCTATTTTAGCCTTCCAGTAGGGTCTCTGTCTATTCCTTCTGGGAAGGATACAACAATATTCATTTCCTGAATTTCTTTACTTAATGAGTTTTCTATTTTTTATTGCTTATTTCTACTTTACCTGTCAGACAAATCCTGTTTTAAAATCATTTTCATATAATTATCGTTCACAAAGTGGTCCAGAGAGCAATGTTTATTTATTAAACTACTTGAAAATGCCACTTGGTTACTGAATTTGATATAATTTGATACCTTTGAAATTTTGTACAGTGCTATATGCTAAAAAATGTATTCACCACTTCCCAGTAAATAAGAACTAGACTATAATATACCTAAAGTCATGCAAGTATTACCTCTGGATGATTTATTGAACACCATGCTGTTGATTGAGCCACTATGGCATAGAGAGCATCTCAAGGCACAAAATGGGGTCTTGTGTCTCAATTGTCTAATTAAGTACTCATAAGACACTCATTGTCCAGTATATTCCTAGTAAGGTGTGATTATTTGACAGCTATTATAAATTCACACACTGAGTGACCTTTCATTGTCTTGTATGGACTTAGCAGTTATTCACTGAAAATACTATCATATATTATTGCAGTAGAAGAATATACAAACAGTAAAGACATTATAAAGGCTTTCAATAAATATAAGTATTTTATTGAAGACAGAAAGCGAGTATTACTGAGGATGTCAGATCACTGAGTACCATAAGGTGCTGTTAGAATATACACAGGACAAAGAAGTATGGTCCATTCTTTTTTATATTATTATTTTTCATTTTCTTTCTTTCTTAATTTTGTTTTATAAGATTTTCTTTTTTATATTATTTTTTATTAAGTTTATATGTTAATGTTTATCTTATATAAATGATATGTATATATATAGATATTTTTTTTTTTTTGTTTATTTCAGACATCATCTTTCATTTCATTTTAGGCATATTCCCATTTCCCTCCCCACCACCGCCCCCCAATTCCTAAAGTAATCCTGCAATAGCTCTCTGCCCATTAACTGTCAATGCGTATCTTATCCTTACATACAAGCCTAGTTACATCAAGCGTATACCGTTCTTCTTTTATTTTTCATCATTAGAGTCTCTATACAGGCATCAGTAAAGTGATATACAGAATACGCAAGTACAGCAATCAACCTTCCATGCCAAATCTAATAACTGATAGGCTTGTATCCCCTCACATGCCTACGAATGCCCACATCACACTCTGGGGAAGACAAAGATTCGGGCCAAAAGAAACGTACAGACACGGTGACAGAATTGTTGGCATCAATCAAAGCTTAGAATCAAACTGAATGCATGATCAGACTATATCAACAAATCTTGCTGTTCAGTCGCTCTCACCAATCAATCCCCAATCGACAGCACTTACAATAGTCTAACCGCGCCTCTTACGCATGGTCTCCTGTTCTCCATGGCTTCAGAACAAGAGTAGCACAGGTGGACTTGATGATGGCCATAAAACAGTCCCAACGATACTCATCTAGAGCAGTCATGTTCGCCGATTGCGATTCTGGTCAAATGACGACTTCACTAGGTTTGGTTACTCCAAGTAGTTATGAGCAAGACACGTCTGTGTCGTATATAACTCCTTCGATCCTATAAAATCGAAGAATAAATGCAGATATACGATATATGATGTTATCTCTAGAAGAAGCAACCCATACTTCTTCATTTTAAAAGAATACTATTGATTACTGATAGCACATTGCATGTAATTGGCAGAATGAGATGTTGATCCCGCTGAACAATAAACTATTTTCCTCCTTTGCTTAAACTCAGTAAGCTGAATCATAAGCTGTGAGTAAGTTAAAACTCATAACCTGATAAGAGAGATGTAAGCTCATGTTATAAGCGCATGGCAGCCATCGAGATCTAATTTACTCCAAATGGAGTCAGCAGTACTCGACCAATTAGATATGTGGAATAATAAGCTTTAACAGCAGATCGGGACCATGCCATTTTCGCTGCTCAATCTCAATATTATCTATCAGGTGGATGGACTGATATCTCCCCGAGTGTCGTGGATCAGTCTCGCTTATGCACTTGCAGGAGAATGGGTAGAAGGCGCAGTACTATTGCTTACTATAATCGATTTTCGTGCCTTTTTTGGTAACGATATCTGGCTCTTCTCAAAGGCCATCTCTCCGTAGCAACTTGCAGCATGATGTATTCGGTTTTTGGTCTCGAATGTACAAAGATGTCCACTCACGGTTAATTCAGAGCCGTCTACTCAGATGAAGGAGCGGAGTCGGTCTCTGATATTGCCTTTTCTCTACTGTCAGGACGAAATACTTCAAGCAAAAGAATCTATTCCACTTAGAAGCAAGGAGGGCCTTACATATTGTAGTGGGCCCAATTCGCGCAATCCCCGGCCTAAAATTCACTCAATTGGGAATAGAAAAATATCTATGTAGTGATAGTCATTAGACTACCATGGTATATTTTATCATATCTCAATATGCCTATCTAGGCACCTAGGGTACTTTAGTAATTATATGATTGTGAGTTCACCCGAAACAGCATCGGGATGGTAATCGCCTCTCTCAACACTTGCCCCCATGCCTTCTAGTATGTCAATATAGAGAAAGCAGACATTTTTCACCTGTTCAGTTTATATGACGAATCACACCTTACAATAGTTGTCTCAAATATTACAGTCTGGAGGAAGCTTGAACCTCACAGTGCTTTCATACCATTTTATCCCTCTGATGTCGTTGATGAGCGTGTTCGAGACAAGGAAAGTCTTTCATATCATACCATTTGTGCGCAACCTTTAGAGGTTCTATAGTTAATTGGATTGAAGTGACCTCAATGACAACGAGATATAACCTAGTCATGTAGTAGACCAACTGTTAGTCTCCATCGCAGGTATCGATGACTATTGACCCTATGGCAATCTTGAGGCTCATACTTTCCTTACGCTTGAATGTTTCAGAATGGGTGGGAGACCCCTTTTCGTTGACGCCATTGTATGTACCATATCTACTCGATGTAAATCTTTACTCATATTTCTTCTCAGCCGTTAAGTTGAAGACATTTTGACCTGTTGGAAAATATCATCAAACTCTTTATCCTCATATGGTCTAATATTCTTAAGTCTTATTGGAAATTTGCTACGTGCAAATAATAGATGGGACCTGTGATTCTATTGGTCGTTTCTGCATTCCCCGCGCCCGTTTTTTATATTCGTAATGATTCTCAGACAGATAGATTTTTTGAAAGTAAAAAGAGGTGATTTTGGATTGGATCAAGGCATAGATTTCATAAACTATCACCATGTGTTTTGGTGTTGAACTGCTATTTTTTATCATGAGACCACCCTGTGTGAAGCAAAATCTAAAATTTTCTGACATTGTTATCAATTTCATCTCTTAAAGAGAATGATATCAAGAAACCGGTGATACATTGAATCAACAAGAACGCAATAACAATAGGATAAAGACACATATTAGTTGATGTGTCGCACATTTCCAAAAGTTCACATTGCCTCTAATAGCATTTCTTACTGTTAGAGCAAATTGTGGTATGGCGAACGAGCGATACTCTAAGAGTGTACATTGAAAATTTTCAGAATGGCTACATTAACAATAAATTTAAATCAGAATTGTAAAACAATATCTGTTTTTCACTAGGATAGTAATTCTAGATAGTGGTAACCTCAATGTATTTTATTACATAAATCCATAAACAGACACAGTTCCGCATCAAGCAAGTGTTAGAAAATAACTGATAGTTTACGTTGCTGAAGACGTCACCTGTTCACATATCAAAATATGCGTTACAATTCGCCATATACCGAGGCACGTGTGCTTTCTTCTCTCCCACCATGCTAGTCCCAACCTTCCGCGAATGCTCCCCATGCCCAGTAAGTATCACAGAAAGAGCAGCATTCCATTTTGTACTCGGAATCTGCTAAGTCATTTCTTGGCTAGTCTACTATTTACGTAATTACCTGCTGTACCATGATCAATTGCAGGACAAATGTAATTCTACCTATATTGAGAGTATGGGTGTAGAGACAAGATAGATGAACAAATTCAGAGCGTAAGTAGCATCACAAAGTATAGAGGGAACTTAACATAATTGCCAGTGATGTTTTCTGAGGACCTGATAGTCATACTATAACTATAATCAAGTACTTCCGGAGACTCTCCTACAATTTACGCTTGCATATATGGTGGATGGATAGTTCGTCAACCTAAGTGTTTCACGTACCTCGTAGCCCCTCAGGTTAATCTCGCAATAGTGAGTAGGTGACAACCCAATGTCTCACCATAATTTCTCAATAGCCTCGACTCAGTTAAGGGATGGGCCTGGGCTGTTCCAGTTTAATTTGCTTTTCGATGAAAAGAGCTGCAACTACATAGACTGTGAATAGGATTCTCACTATTCCTTCGTATGCTTGGGTGTCTTTGTTGCTATAATGAAACCGAGGAGTCTGTAATGTCTGGAGTAATAAATGTTAAGGATATTTTAGTCTTACTAAGGCTCTCATTTTTCAGCATGGCTTAATTCCGATAAGTTGGGCTGTTATTAATGTTTACAATTCTTCCCACCAGCAATGAAATTCGAGTCGGCTCCATTTTCCCCCCCACCTCAATCAGACGAGCTTTCGGAGTGCGGTTCTACAAATTCTGGAATCCTAGTTCCAGTTCCGTTAATATCTGCGAAAAGATTGAAATAGGCTGTTTAATGTCATCCCACGAAAAGTAGTTAGCTTAAATGCTCTTGCGAGGGTTTCTCTTTCACTGGTGACTCAGAAGCATGTATATGAACATTCTTCCTTAGGATGGTTGTCTTACTCGCCACTTCTCTAATTAACTCCTTCTATGTGATGAAGTCTCTATTCAGATCTTGTGTTGTTCTCATACTTTTGGAAATCCATATTCATTTGGTTGTAACCTTTCTTTTCCTTCTTTGTTTTTGAGTAGCTTGTATCTCTGGAAATTAATGCTTGTCAAATGTATCTGCTGTTGGAGGTTATCCTCACCCGCTCTGTCAGGTCATTTTCCTCCACTTCTTTATTGTTCTCTACTTGATGCAGAAAAGCTTTTGAGCTCAGTTAGATGAGGCTCCCAAGGATTTGTCTACAACCACATGAAAGCGATCTTAGTGTCTTGATGCGTATGCTGTTCGCGATTTTTTAAGTCTTTATTCCTGCTTACACCTATGTATTGCCATAGATTGTGCTTAGCAAGCGATCTCTATCTATATCCTCGAGAGTATTTGAGGTACTTCGCTCTAGATACAGATGCTTCTAGGCTCATCTGAGAGTTGAAGACATATTCGTCACTACATGCACACGGTGATGAAGGTGAACCAAGAGGTGGCAGTATTTTACATCATTTACCACAGTACTTTCTACATGCAGTGGGAGTGTTGGATCCATGGTTAACTGCACAAGACACTATTCGCTGAAAGATGGGCTTGATCTTCCTCTCATCACATTGTGTCTATCATATGGCCCCTTGTCATCAATCAACACTAATTAGACTAGTGCTGATAACATGTACATTAAAAACTCAGACGCACGACCATGGCTATCTTTTCCAAGTATATATATAATGATGCCATTGTAGAAGACTCTGTCTGTTTTTTTCCAGTGCAGTACCGGCTTTTCTTCTCCATGACCTAATAGCCTCTCGTATAGTTATGTTATTGTCTGGTACTAGCAAGATTCCCTCCGGAAGAGAATCATTTTTGTTTTGGAGGAGTCATTCCTCGGAATGCCCAACAGCCATATAACCTAAACCCACTCAATCTTCATACCATAAGATTGAGGATGGAGATGGACAGAAGCAATTCCTTAAAGTTAGGACTCGGTGCCCAGGCTGACCCCCTAGTCCACCACTCCTCTCATCATATCAGTGCTAGCAAACTTAGTAGGGCATAACGGAAGAAGGAAAAAGCGGAAATTAAAAGAGTTCAAATTCTCGGGAATTGAAGAGAGTCAAGCATCCCGTTGGTGTTGGCTTCGACTTGACTATGATTGCTCACCATAAGGGATCGCTATAAACTACCACCACATGATATACGATACATATACACATGATCAACACGATCTTAAGAGCTATTAGGTAAAGTGCGCTAGCGATACACAATTAAACTTAGAAAAGATCGATAGCTTTCTTATCAACACTCAAGACAGCTTGTAGATGACCAGCTCCCCCTACAATAGCCCTTCAAAGAAGGCATACACATACCTACGGAACAAAGCCTCAACAACAAGAGCCATCCATATATAGCCCGATATCTAATTCAATACAAAGATGATCTGTCCTAACTCCTTTCCTCACTCGAAAAAGAAAATAGGAAGACATCCAGAAGCATGACACCTCCCAGATCTTCATCGGATTTGGCGAAAAGATATAGCTAACATGTCGCATCTACCCCAAATTAGTATAAGATGATCCCGATCCCATGACCCCAGTTTTTCAAGCTTTGGGAAAAAAAACAATTTTCATTATTGCGAAACCAAAAGCCCCAGTAAACAAGCAACCTGGAGGAAAAGGAGCCAATACAGGGGGATCGACGCGAAGTAGCCAAGCACATCCCAATAAAATTACAAGGTGGCTCTACATACCTTTGTCCTAGGAGCGTGAAGGTCATCAAAGGACAGCCATGGGTACTGCCACAAACAAGACCAAGCTTGAAAGCACATAAAGGCACTCAAATGAAGAATCAAAACCTGAGCTCTATTAAAACCCATAATTTTCGCCCAACTTACATCTTAATATAATCTTCGAACCTGAGGCAGAAATACATTGTTAAGGACAATCCACTGCCGCGTGCCACCACACGGTTAAGATAAAAGAAATACTAAGACCATCAAACGTGAGTTAAGGATGTATGATCCACAAGTCAGAGCAACCAAGAAGGATAAGTTTACTGGCAGACTCAGGAAATCTTCAGCTCTCATCTAAGAAAGAAACTGGCTCTCTGAGGGACCTTGACCCTAAACTGCCCCTCACTAGCCAAATTTAGCTCCTACTCTTATACATTACTCTCTGAGGGGGTCAACCCAATTGCCAGAAGGGAATCAGATGCTGACAACTCTGACTTCTTCCATGCTTGAAAAAAAGGCAATAGAGGTGGCAAACTGGCGGCGAGGTACTCCTGTTCAGTGGATCTATCTGAAAGAACCCCAAAAGGAAGAAGAACCAAAGTCCTTAGGCCAGTCAGTGCCTGTGAAGAGAGTAGCTAAGTACATTTAGACAGAGAACCAGGAAAGAAACAGGGCGAATTAAATGTCCAACATAAAAATCCATCAGAATTTCTCAATGAAGCCTTCCAAAGAATCCATTTATTAGGTTTCTCATTCTGTTCATTTGGCCATGACGTCTGGACTCAGGATCTGCTTTCACAGAAAGTATAATTAATCTTGGTGTGAGTATTCCCTTAAGCTTAAAGAAGAGAGAGAGGAGGAAACTATTATTATTTGATAAAAACAGATCTCATATGACTTTAAATGACTTAAAGCCTAGCATTTGGAGGCACAGTCTTTCAAACTTTAAAGGAAATATAATAAATACTTATCTTATCTTGGTTAATACTTTCCGTTGGTGTCTATAATATCATAGCAGGTATAGCCCCAAGATTAACATCTTTGTTTTCCCAATGTATTGCTCTTTTCATCAGGTTTGCTTTTGGCTATTCGGGGTCTTTAGTTTTTCCAAATGAACATTGAGATTTTTTTTTGGGGCCTTGTGAAGAACTTCTTGGGGATTTTTGATTGGTATTGCATTAAAATCTGTACACTAGTTTGGGATAGGATGGACATTTTTACTACTATTTATTTTCCAAGTCATGAGCATGGGAGGTTTTGTCCATCTTCTGATGTCCTTCCTCAATTTCCTCTTTTCAGGGGTTTTTAAAATTTTATGTTTGTAGAGATCCTTGGTGTTCTTTGGTTAGGTTGTGTTCAAGGTATCTTGTTTTTGAGGCTATTGTGATGTGAAGTCTCTTGTATCCTTTCTTTCATACTTGTTGTGGTACAGGAAAGGCTACTGAGCTAGGGTGATTGTATCTGCCACTTACAAGTCATCGTTTTAGGAAGTATTTCTGGTGTGAAGTATCTTAGATCCTTAGCTAGAATATACCTTGCTCAAAAGGGATAGCTTGACTTCTCTTTTTCCAATAGAACTCCTTTAATTTCCTTTTCTTGCGCTTTTGCTAGCTTAGGTTTCTGCACGTTATATTATAGAGGAGTGGTGACAGGGGGGCCGCCTTGCCGAGTTCATACCTTCAAGGTAAGTGCTTTGTCATTTCCCCATTTAGGTTTATATTGGCTGTGGGTTTCTGTATATGGCATATGTTTACATTGAGGAATGACCCTCCAGACCAATTCCCTCCAAGGACTTTAAACATGCAAGGGTGCTGGATTTTGTCAAAGGCTTGCTCCGCATCAATTGAAATGAATGTGTAGTTTTTTGTCCTTCGCAGTTCCATTGATTCATGTTGATGTTGTTCTAGAATGATTTTGGTATGGGACCATCCCTGCTATGTTGGTATGAATCAACATTGCTGTATGGTCTGGATGGATTTTCATTCGGATGTGAGCTTCTGTAGTAGCGACTTTGCCAACGAAGTTCCTGTTTAGAATTTTTGTCATCTGTGTTCATTAGGGTGGTGGGTCTATAGTTCTCCTGTTGGGTTGTATCTTTCCCTGGTTTTTTGGTAGTAGCGTAATGCAGGCCTCATAGAAGGAATTTAGGAGAGAATGTCCCTCCGATTTGATTTCCTTCTAAAACTAGGCTTTAAGTGTATGATGTTGTAAGGTCTTTACAATTATTTGTGATAGGAATTCTTGCCTGAATCGGACCGAGGGCCTGGGCATGTCTTGTCTGCTAATTGCTTTACATCTTCGATTCTTCTTGTACGATTTCGTTTAGGCTGTCATCTGACTGTGTGGTGATTCCAGGATTTAGATATTCCTTCTCATTTTTGCTTTAGGGTTTTTACAAACTTACAGGTAGTGGAAGTATAAGTTTCTTGAGATAGTGTTCTAGTCTCCTCGTTAATAGATATTTTTTGTCTTCTGAGATCTTTTTCGTATTTGCATCTGTATGTGCTAATATCCACGTGTTCTTCATCAAGGACTTTTCTATTTTTTGGAGTTGTTCCCTCTTTTTTGGTTAACTATGCTAGAGGTTCGTCTATCTTGTTTATTCTCATAAAGAAACAACTTTTGGATTCAGGTTGATGGTGTGATGGGTCTATTGCTTCATATATTCCAAATTGATCTATGCTCTGATTTTTGTATAGTTTCCTTCTTTGTTGTTGCATTTAGGGTTCATTGTTGTTGTCTCTCAGTATTTTTAGCTGCCAGTGTTAGGACGTCAGCTTGTGGTGCCTTTCCTGTTGGTTAATTGTAGGGCACTTAGCTCCTATAAACTATCGCCTCTTCAGGTACTCTGCTTATTTATCAGAGTGTCCCATTAGATTTTCTGTGTTGTCTTTTAGATCAATTGTCATTCAGTTCAGGAGATCGTTTTTTATTTCTTCGTGTTTTTATTTTCTATCCTTGACACCATCCTTATTTCAAATGGTGAGAGTCGTTAGGTTTGGAGGTCTCCAGCTGTTCCTGTAGGTTGTAGGTTTTATCTTGGTTAGAGATCTTGTGGATGGCGTACTGTGGTCTTCGGATTTAAGAATGATTGAGATATTTCAACCCTTTTAAGTGTTTGGTTGAGTTTTTCCCTGAGGTCCCTCTTTCCGGGTGGTGGGAGAGTCTTATATTTGGAAGCAATAGTTCTCATTTGAGGAGTGCTGAGTAGAAAGTGGTCTCTCTTCCGGTCGGGTGTGTGTTGAATATTCGGTAGATGTCTGTAGGTCCGTTTGGTGTATTTAGTCAGACTGTCTTCTCTGTTATATCACTATTGTGCCTGAATTGATCCTGTATCCTAGAACTACTAAATGGTTGTTGAAGTCCCCCAGTATTAGTGTGCTGGGATTAATCTGTGCCTTTGAGTCGCTGAGAAGTGTGTTTTATAACGTTTGTAGTGCACTGATGTTTGTGTGCATATATTTTATGATTTGAAATCTTCATCGTCCATTTGTTCCTTTAATAAGGATGTGATAGTCCCTCTTTGTCTCTTTTGTTTCTTTTGCTTTGAAAGTCTATTTGTGTCTGATTTGATAGCCACACCCTTCCTTTTGGTCAACCATTTGCTTGGATTACTTTCTTCGAAATCCTATAATCCTTAAGTTGGTGTCCGAACCCCCCCCCCCCCTCCCATGTAATTGAGAGGGTTTCGTGAAGCATATTGATGGGTTTGTTTCCCTAATCCATTCTCCCCGTCTATGCCTTTGATTGGGGCAGTGTATTGTGTCTCCGAGGTGTATATTAGTGAGGTTAAATTGAAAGATGGATGTTGCTTCCTTTCAATTTATTTTTACATCTTGGACTTCTAGCCTTTTTGTTTGCTCCTATGGTTATGTTTTTGTTAATGTTCTTTTCCTAGGTGTTGAGGATTGATGCCCTTCGCTCTCTTTGAATGCTCAAGATTTTAGTGAAGAAGTTGGTGCATGTAATTCCTATCAATCGTCTATGTTGGTCCATTAGGAAGATTTTTCTCTTCTTCATTGAAGTCGACCTGTGTTAGTAAGTAAGTTAGTTTAGCTGTAAAGTTTCTGGTTTGCATCTCATAGTCTCTTAGCACAGGGAATGCATTTGCTCCATGTTTCTTCTTGATTTCATAGTTTGGTCGACATACAAGAAAAAGTCAGTTGTAATTCTGATGGGTTTCCCTGTGCTATGTGACTTGCTGTTTTTCTTTGTTTTGGGGCCCCTCAGAATTTTGTCTTTCTCTGTGGCATCTAGCATGTTAACTGATGAGTATGCGCTTGGGGAGGGTGTTTCTTTTCTGATCTGTCTATTTGGAGTCCTATGTCTTTCTTGTAACTTTGTGATTGGGTGGTCTATTTTTTAGGTTGGGGATGGGAAATTTTCATTTATTCAGTGTTGGGAAGATCTGATCACTACTATTCTCGTTGAGATTCTTCTCCTTCCTCTTATTTCCTATGCATTGCGAGGAGTTGATTGTCCATATCTGGGTTGTCAATTTGTCGATTATTTATAGTTTTACATAGATTTTCCTTGGTTATGTTCACACTTAGTCTCTGTATTCTGTATTTTCTAATATTGTTCGCATGCTTTTTTTGTGACGTGGTTCAAGGCTGTTTCTTTTCTTATCTTCCTCCATCTGATTTTACTAATTTTTCCTTTCTTTTATTGATTGACTGACCTGTAGTGTAACCTTTGTTTTCGTTTATTTGTACCATCAATTCTCTTTTGAGCTGATCTCAATCTCTTTTTGTGCGTTCCAATCTCTATTGTTTAGGTGATTTTCTTTGCTTTCTTTCCCATTAAGGTTTCTACTACTTACGGAGTTTGTTTTTTTCTATCCTAGTTCATTTATGGTGTTCATTATTTCTTATTCTTATCCGAGTGTGTTTTGTATCCCTTAGAGTCCTTTTTGAGTTTTCATTCTCCTCTTTTAGCTTCATCGACATTCTTTCTTTATTGTTCTTTAATTTCTCTGCGATTATTCTGCTAATTATTTCGTCTAAGCATGCTTTCCTTGGTGTCTCCTTCCAAAGGGGCATCCCATTGTGGCTATCTCCTCAGGTTGGTGGGCGTCATTGTGTGTGAGTATCGTTCGTCCTTATCTCCATGTTGTCCTTCGTCTTGTCCTTGGCATATGGTTTCCCTTTGTGGTTCACAGTCCACAACCGACTTTTCACTATATTATTGTCGATGTTTGAAAAAAAATCTGCGCTTTCTTTTCGATTTCTTTTTTTTTTTAGTTGTGTATTGACTTGGCTAGGTTTCAGGTTTCAGTTTTGTGTAATATATTGAATGTTGGAAGACCTAAAGTTAGTTCTCTTTCTGTTCTTTGAAGGTCTCTGCCGCAAAGGAATGAACCAACTGGACTTTCTTAAGCGGGAGATCACTTGGCGCAGGGCGGAGAGGGGGGGGGGTGGAGGTTCCCAGCTAAGTGTGGTGTGCCTGGTCTAGCCGCGCGCCCTGGTCGCCTGCTGGCCGGGCGACCCCGTCGTAGTCAAACGGGATCTCCCACTCAGCTGCAGTATTACCTCTCCCAGATTCATCTGGCACTCACACTATTCCTCACACTCCAAAGAATCCCGTCTCATGAGAAGCTGAATAGATATCCTGGAGCTCTAACTCCTGTGCTATAGTCACTGGACTGCGACTAGTGTGCGCAGGTGGTAATCGGCGTGGCTCCCCTGCGACCCCGGTTCCCGCCCACAAGTCCAGCCGGGACCAGAGCAGAGGGAAACGCGACCCTGCTCACCCGAGCGCGGTCCCTCTGGGCCGGGGACCCCGTAGACGGGTTCACAGCGAGACCCTCTCCCAGCTGCCCCCCGCCAGACCCCGCCTAGAGCTGTAGAACTGTGTACCTGCTGCCCTGGCGCGTTATGGCGTCTCCCCTCGAGAAGTTCACTCTTAGAGCGATGTTTCCCATGTTACCTCTGACGACTTTTGAACTCTGCTCCAAGCTGAATTTTATGACTTATCATCAATATTTAAATCTAAAGAACTTGGGGTGCCTTGTGAATTCACATAACAGTATAGCTTCTGATTAATTCATAAAAGGGAACAATTCTTGTCCCATTGTTAGTCTTTCTTTAATTCCACCACCATGACAAGTTTCTCTTTTTTGGTACCCAGCCACGAGAGAGTGGCTTTTCTTCCTCTACATTTTCCAGCCTCACTCCCACCCTAATGTGCTGCCCAGAGAAACAATGCACAACAAGCCACAGTGAAACAATGGTGTCCAGAACTAGATCCCCCAAATCTATGAGCCAAATGCAACTCCTTCTCTTTATAATTTATCTCAAGTTGGAAATGTTTTTAAATGTTGCTCTATGTCAAAGACCAAAACCTCTTTCAATAAAATGTGTCTCATTTACAGTTCTCAAATATCAATGCATGTGGAAGTAAAGCAAACGGGAGCATTAAAAGGGACAAGGGTAGAAAATGAAGCTAAATGGGAGAAGATGGAGTGGAACGATAGGATTTGAAGAAAATAACTGATTAGAGGCTGAGAGAGGAATGAACTAAAGAGTGTGTATATATCCCAGTGTAAAGGACATTTAAACAAATTAAAAAAATACTCTGGGAGGTGAAAGGTACGTGCATCACTAAGAATTTCAGAATCACAGGTGAAAAGTAATCAGCTGACAAGTTTCTGATGATTGGCATTAAACATTTTGATAGTGTGTCACTATGGGTTCTTTTTCTTTTAGATGTATATGGCTCTTTTTCTTTTTTTCTTTTTTTCTAGTTTTTATCGAACACATTTCATACAAAATTTCTTAATCAAATTTAGACTCATTCCCCCGTCCATGCCCACCCCCCACCCCCACCCCCATCAGAGCTCATGGATTCTGTCATACACAAGTCCTGTCTTCCATCTTTTTCTCAGTCGTTTATAACCTTTTCGGTGCACAGATTTGTCGTTTTGGTCAGTTCTTTGAATAGGTTTTTCTCTCTTTTTTTTGTTCCCATTTGATTTTATATTGTTCCAAAATATGCATATATACACTCCACATATAAATCAAAAGTACAAAATATGAAAATAAACTATGGGTTAATTCCAAAGCACTTTTAGAGATTCACATTTTAACAGTAAAGTTTAATGTCTTTGTGGTGTTTACATATTTGTGGGCATATGGGTGTGCATTTGCACATACACTTCTGTGTCTGTGTGGGGAGTACAAAGATATTTATCTGGTGCTTTCTTTTCCACTTTACTTACTGAAGCAGTGTCTTTCACTACAGATTTGTCCAATTCAGCTATCCTGCTAACCAGCTTGCCTCTGCCATCCATTGTTCCCATTTCTGGGCCACCTTTTATGTGGGGTGCTTGTGCAAGAATCACTTTATTCACTAAGAAAGTGATTCTTACCCCTAAGCTTGTATTTTTGGACCCACAAAGAGTAAGTCCTTCCAAGTTAACATTTTAAATCACCGAAATAAATAGATGTATTTTTTCTTTGAATTTGATTGCAATTGGTTTCAACATATTTTGGCATCAGCAAGCTGCTCGGAAGAGATCTCACTTCAGGAGACAAAAAATTTATTTTATTATCCAGGAATCATTTCATTCTACTCTAATTCTACCTAAATTGTTGGCTAAGACAAAACATGTATTGACTATATTTTATCTAACTCTCTAATCTCCAGAAAATTATTTTGGGAAAAATGTATCCTAACAGATGGGATGGAGCTGTGCAGAACTGCAACATGGAAAAAAAAAACTAGTTTTCTGTCCATTATAGACTGTAGAAAAACTATTTAAAAGTATTCAGAGCTTCAATGATACTATAGGAAGCTCAAATTGCTTTGATTTAAAAATGTTATCCTGAAGAAAAAAGTCAGAATTCATAATCTATAGGGCTCATGCACATACAGCTAATCACATTTGGTACTTTTGAGGTCAGCATTCATATTTGAGTCTGAATCAATATTAATATTGCTTCTCAGCACTTGCTAGATGAAAAATGTTTTCTGCCAAAGGAAGAGCTTCTTTTCCATTTATTAAATAGTAGTTAGCTGGCTGTCTTTCCTTGGTTTTAAAAAGATAGGGCATAAATGGCTGGGCTTATAGTTTTGTGGTTTGTAAGAAGGGCATTTGAGAAAAGATATTTTAACTTTATGTAGTTGTATGGCTTCACAGTAATACTGCTTTCAATCTGTGTCTTTTTTAGAAATTTAACTTTGTTAAAGTGGGCAATGTTACTGGTATACATGACAATTCAATTAGATCCAAATAGATTCTGATTTGATAAACATTACAAACCTGCTTCAGATGAAACATACTTATTCTTCTCCAATTCATGTAGTGAAGACTTACTCAATCTGTTATGAATGTGGGGACATAAGTCATCATTTCTAATCTAAGTTAAGAGAAATAGCTACTTCTGAATTTACGTGAACCAACTATATAGTTGGGAACACTTATAACCTGATTATGAAGCAGCTGGGAAAATTGCTACTGTAAATAGTCCTGAGACTTTGAACACATACCTTCTAATTCACACATCAGCTCTCTTCAGCTATTAAAAGAGTGCAATATTTTACCAATAAAGAATTTAGATAAAAGGAAAATTATCTATTGAATATATTTCTACCACCTTCTGGAGCTGTAGATAATTTTCATCTCAAGTCATTTAATAACAACAAAATAATTCGCAGCATTAAAAATCTTAGATTCATTGGACATGGTGGTACACACCTTTAATCCAAGCACATGGGAGGCAGAGGTAGGCAAATCTCTATGAGTTCAAATCCAGCCTAGTTTACATAATGAGTTCCAGAATAGCTGGTCCTACAGAGAGACCCTGTCCCTAAAAGACAAAAAAAAAAAAAATATCTTAGGTTCATACTAAAACAAATCAACCTTTCTTTTTCTTCACACCACATTATAATATATTAGTTCCATTCTCCATGGAAAATATACCCATTTGGCTGGCTGACAAATAGGAAAAGGGTTACATATCATTTATACGGTCCAGCTTCTAGGAGTGTGCATGGTCCTGGTAAAACATACTGGCTTGGTGTTTTATCACACCTCAAATGATTAAACGTCACTCATACAACACTTTTCTTGAAATAGTTTATTTTCTTTTTATGTTTATGAGTGTATTGACTTCGTGTGTGTACATGTACCCATGTCATGCATTGTCCTCAGTGTTCAGAAGAATGTGTCAGATATCCTGGAAATGGAGTTATGGACAGGTTTTTGCTGCTATGTTGATGCTGGAAAAAGCACCTGGGACCTCTGCAAGAGCAGTCAAAGATCTTAAACTCTGAGCCATCTCTCCAGCCCTCAGACAATATTTATCAAAGCATATTTCTTTAGAAACTAAAAACTGTAATCAAGGCCATATACAAGGAAGCTATAGCCAACATCATCCTAAATGGAGAAAAGTTAGAAGCATTCCCCTTAAAGGCAGGAACACAGCAAGGCTGCCAACTATTGCCACTCCTCTTCAATATAGTGCTTGAAACACTTACTAGGGCAATAAGGCAAGAAAGCAAAATTAAAGGAGTACTAATTGGAAAAGAGGAAGTCAACCTATACTTGTTTGCAGATATGATAGTTTACCTAAGGGATGCTAAAAAGCTCCACCAGAAAACTGCTAGAAATGATCAAGACTTTCAGTAAAGTGTCAGGATATAAAACTGACACAAAATCAGTAGCTTTTCTTTACACCAACAACAAACAACTGAAGAAGGAATATAGGGAGACTTTCCCACTCACAATAGCATCAAAAACAATAAAATACCTGGGAAAAAGCCAACCAAAGACACCAAAGATCTCTTCAAACCCCTGAAGAATGAATTTGAAGAAGATACTAAAAGATGGAAAGACCTCCCATGTTCATGGATTGGAAAAATGAATATAGTAAACATGTCCATCCTACTCAAATTAATATACAGATTGAAAGCAATCACAATTCAAGTCCCTATGAATTTCTTCACAGACTTGGGAAAAAATCCTTAAATTCATACTGAAAAACAAAAGATCCTGAATAGCCAAAGCAACGCTGAGTGAAAAGAGAGGGATATCAATATACCAGACTTCAAACTGTAAGGCAGGGCTATAGTCACAAAAACAGCCTGGTACAGGCACAAAAACAGACCTGTACACCAATGGAACAAAATTGAAGATCCAAACTTGAGCAAAAAAAAAAAAGTTTAGCCACCTCATATTTGAGAAAGGGGCCAAGAAGACTCAATGGAAGAAAGACAGCATCTTCAGCAAATGGTGTTGGCAAAACTGGATCACCCTTTGTAGAAGAATAAAACTAAACCCTACCTCTTGCCCTGTGAAACTAACTCCAAATGGATCAAAGACTTTAACCTGAAACCCAAAACTCTGAAAATGATAGAAGAAAATGTTGGCAGCACCCTGCAAGACATAGGCATAGGAGAAGACTTCCTAAATCAGACAGCAATTACTGGGGAAGTGAAGTCAATTAACAAGTGATACCTCATTTAACTCAAAAGCTTCTGTACAGCAATAGAAATCGTGATGTGAAGAGAAAACCCAAGGAGAGGAAACCTTCACCAGTGATACATCTGACAGAGCATTGACTTCCAGAATATATAATCTACTAAAAAAAATAATAACTAAGAAATAAAAGACTCACTAAAAAATGGAGTAAAGTGCTGAACAGAGACTTCACAAATGAGGAAATAAGGGAGGCAGCTTAAAATAATAAACATCACTAATAATTAAGCAAATGCATATTAAAACCACTTTAAGATATCATCCCACTCTAATAAGACTCGCTAGGATCAAGAAAACAAGTGATACCAAATTCTGGAGAGGTTGAGGGGGAAGGAAACACTCATCCACTGCTGGTGGGAATGTAAATCACTATGGAAAGCAGTACGGAGAACTCTAAAGATACTCAAGATGAGCTTAACACCTGACCCAGCCATACCACTCCTGAGTATATACCCACAAGACTCATCCTACCCCAGAGATACATGCACACCCATGTTTATTGCAGCCCTCCTCAAAATACCGAAGAACTGGAACCAACCAAAATGCCCCTCAACCAAGGAGTGGATAGAGAAAATGTGGTACATCTACACAATGGAGTTCTATTCAGAAAAAAAAAAAGATGGCATCATGAACTTTGCAGTTAAATGGATGAAACAAGATATTATGCACAATGGTTTGGTGCTGGAGTCCAGCTCCAGCAGGTTCAGTTCCTGAAGTGGGTGATCACAAAGGCAGCAGTGAAGAAATTCATCAAATAAGACACAAGAATCTCTTTCCATGACCCGAAGAGCATCTATCTTCCCTGCTCCTGTGCAGAGGACCTCTGTAGGATCTAACGTCTGCTTAATGAATCCCCATAGAGAAAATACTTGTACTGATTTATCTTCTGGGCCATTGTCTGTATACCAAGCTTTTATTTCCTGTCTTACTTTCTCCCATATCGTTAAGTTCAAGGTTCCTTGTTCTGGGAACCAGGGGCTAACAGTCTGGACAAACTGCAAAAAATCAGGATTATGTTTCTCTTTTACTTTAATTCCTTTCTTATTCAGGGAATGTCTTAATATCTCAGTGAACAGCCTACGTTCCTTTGACTCGGCCTGTCCCATATTCTCACACTTTCCACCTCCCTCTCCCAGCCCTATCTCTTACCAGGGAGTCTGCTGCACCCTAGATGGAGTCCTCTTTTCCAGGAAAAGCAATTATAGGGGGAAACTTACACAATTCAGTCCCTGTTCAGGTGCCACTTGCTCGAGTCCAACTCCAGCATGTTCAGTTCCTGAAGTGGGTGGTCGCAAAGGCAGTGGAGAAATTAACCAAGTAAGACACAAGAATCTCTTTCTTTTTGTGAACTGAGGAGCAACTATCTTCCCTGCTACTGTGCAGAAGACCTCTTGGGCTTGTTACTCTGCCAATTTCTTAACCTAAGGATTCCAGAGTATGTCTGCTTTCTCTGATCCTGTGCAGAGGGCCTTTTGGTTTTGCCACTCTGCTGAATTCTTGACCTAAGGATTACAGTGTCCATTTGCCTTATCTGATACTGTGCAGAGGGTCTTTTCAGTTTGCCACTCTGCAGATTTCTTTCCTTCTTCTCTTCTCTTCTCTCTTCTCTTCTCTTCTCTTCTCTTCTCTTCTCTTCTCTTCTCTTCTCTTCTCTTCTCCTCTCCTCTACTCTCCTCTTTCTTCTCCTCTCCTCTCCTCTCCTCTCTTCTATTCTCTCTTTTCTTCTCATCTGCTCAGATCCCAATGTTTATTTTTATATACTCTAAAACTAATTCACGTTATGCAAGTCTAAGCTAATGATAAAAAACAACCCAACTTTCCCATAAATATTTTTCAAACAATTTACACCTGAAATCATTCTTAACATCAAAACCAGTAAAACAATCAATAATGGTACAATCATTTATTTGAGACATCAAGAAAGGAAAATAATAGTACAGCCATTCAACGAAGCAATTTAGCAGTTTTGCAGCAAAGTAAAGTTAATATTAACTTTTAACTCTGAGCACTTCATTCTTTATGCCTTGTGGTTGCATAGGTGCTGGATATTGTAAAAAGTGAGCTTTAAAGCTTTAACAATAGAGTACTTTGTTTTTCTCAATTTAGGACCTTGTTTGCTAGACCTGTAAGTCATTTTGTGGCTGATATAGCTTTTGTTTTTAATTCTGGGTGTTGTTTTCCTCAGTTTCTATTTTTTTACACTTTCTGCTAAGATGATTTTCTAAGGACTACTAAGCTTTGAATCAGATCACTAGAATCCACGGCCTCACTGGAATTAGTTTCACTTTGCCCTACAATCCTCTTTTTAGTTTAAACCTGACCATGAAATCAAAATTCCTTTCTTTACTTGGGCAACCTGTGCATGACACAGTTTTGTAGAGTTCTTAATTACTACTGTATCACACTTTTAAGTTGTGTACACACTGTCATTATTTCTCACAAAGTACTCATTTCTAGAAAAGGCAAAAGTGTCAGTTATACTCCTTGAGGCAGAAGCAGATAACCTAACTGCTAGAAAGCTGAAAGTCAAGCAGACTTGAAAATAAAAATTAATATGATAAAAGAATTATTAAAAACCACGGTCAGCTGGAGAGCAGACTTCAATCAGATGAGTCAGTTCACTGGAACTCTGTCAAGCAGTGAACCTTCCACGAATGGCTCTGCCACTTTGGTATACAATTTTATAGTAGGATGAATATTGATGTAATGTTGCATGCATTTCAAAAGCCTCAAAGAAAGAACTGTGGAAGTTTTAGTCACAAAGAAATTATAAACACTTATTGATATAGATATCTCCAGTGGATTTAATATTCAAATGACATATATATGCATGAAACATCAAGTGATCCTTGTAATGTGTCCAACTTTATATTTGTAAATGTCGGCCAAAATAAATTTAATTTAAAAAAGGAACAACAAAAATTTAAATTAATATATTGTAATATATTAATAGATCATGTAATAATTGTATAATTATCAAGTCAAAGTTTTAGGCTTTTTAAAGATTTTTGTAGCTATGTGAAATAATAAAAGCAGCAAGGGTCAAGAGACTTTTCTCTTTCTGCTAAAATAGATAACACAGTAGTAAGATGGCCTTACTTGCCAACACACTCCTGTTTTCCTTTGTTCTCCATCCTACTTTACTTATTTTATTTTTTTGAGGTTCAAATGCAGAGAGAACTTTTATTCCAAGATGTCTGCTTAAATATCCATCATGACTCGATTCTCAAAGCAAAATCCTAAACATTTATGTCACTATATCCCACCCCATGGCTGTGGCCAGGGAGGTCCCATTGGTTTAGAATGCCACCCATCTTAACTAAGTTTTCCCACAACTCACCCTTTTAATTTAATTTTTTAAAACTTTTCTGAGAGGCAGGGGAGCCAACGGGCGAGGCTAATAAACCAAAGGAACTGGAGTTTTGAATAGTCAGCTGCTCAAGCCTGTTTTGATTGCTAGTCAGTGGGGGGGGCAGGTCAGACCTGCCCCCCCGACTGACTAGTAATCTTTATTTTCACTGGCAAACTTTATTTTCACACTAAGGCTGATTAATATCCAAAAATCCAACCATGAAGTGAACCAATTATTAAGTATAAGCAATGAATGTGAGAACATTCACGTAAAACCAATTAGCAAGTATCTATGTCCAAATTTTGAAACAACCCAAGGTTCCCATAGTCCAATTGGAGAAGCTTGTATGCACAAGCATGTTGATCAAATAAGAGTCCAGTCTATATTGCTGTATTCTCACTATTCACCCCAATCTCTCTACAGCCCTTACATCCTACCATGCCTCCTCTTCTGCAATTTGTTCCCTAGGCTTTGGGAAAGGGGCACAAGTGGGTGAGAAGCAAAACAGTCTATTTTCTCTGGAGATGTCATTTTGGACTCTAGTCTGTTCAGGTTGTTTCCCTTCATGGGTTGACAGCTTATCCAGGGTAACTTTTTAATCCTACTAACAAAGCACAAACAATTAGATGTACAAGCATTTAAACAATATTAATTATTGTGGCAAGCTAAGTTGTGGGCATAGACACAGATGTTTGGACGGTATGCTAATCCACAAACTGTGGCTTTTCCATAAAAGACGACAAGTTCTTAACTGTGGCTTATACCATTTCCTAACCACTAGAGGACATAAGCTTGTGGCATCCGCTGTGAATTATTCCTCCAAGGAGAGAGCTAATAGCCAATTAGATTTGGGATATATAGAGACACATGGCTGCCACTGTTGCACAGTATCTCCAGGGAGTTGAGGTGTAGCTGATACTGATGGAGGAGTTTTGCTTGTTTCAAGGAGACCAATATTTTGCTTTATTGCTTTAGTGGCCTTTGGTAATGCTCTCTGGTATTTCAGAGGCCAACTGTACATTAGCAAGTGAAGTCTCAAAACATTTTTTCCATGCTTACACCAGGTCTTCGACAACAAGAACTTACCACCTTTCTCCTTGGAGATATCCCTGTTATAGGTAAAAAGGCCTTTATAATTTGGGGGCTTTGATCCCCTAGCCAACATCTCTGAGGCAGAATAATCCATTGCTGATATCAGAGCTCTTCTGTATTAATATATTTTGCTTAATTACA
Source organism: Rhizomys pruinosus (assembly GCA_009823505.1). NCBI lineage: Eukaryota > Metazoa > Chordata > Mammalia > Rodentia > Spalacidae > Rhizomys > Rhizomys pruinosus. The sequence continues at coordinate 332,958 of VZQC01005946.1, forward strand.
CAGCTTATAAGGGCTTTACTATTATATTTGGCTCTAAATAGAGAATTATCCTTTCACAGTTCCTATGTCATCAGTCAATTAAAGAAGGTAATTATACCTGTTTTATAGGAAATCACCACTATAACAGTTGGCTCTAATTTACAGTTAGGGAATGACATCATTAACATTATGTTTTTCCTTTTCCTATAAAAGGGGAGAAGTAGGAAGGTTTCTCAGCATCTGGAAGGTAAACTTCATTAGAGCCCATTATAAACAGTTTTCCCAAATAGAATTCAGAGAGATGCTCAGTGTCTGTGACTCAGGCAGTCTGAGGTTCCTTTTTCTTTAATGTTCAGATGGGTCAGCCTCTCTGCTGGCATTTCCAAGTCCATTCTGCACAGCCAAAAGTTGTACATTTTCAGGCATTTAGATTGGTGATTTTACCTGTGGGAACATACAAATCTCCTCCCATTGTTAGTTTCAAGACCTCAAAATTGAAAATTTATCAAAAGGTTTGGAATACAGGAGGAATAGTATACCACCTCCCTTTTTTGTTTCTTAAATTTTTATGTTTTGACCTATAGATGCCTAAGTTGTATTACACATACCCATAAACAGGAACCAAGGTGTAAGTTTTCATCAAATTCACCCAAATAGTTTATCATTGACTGTATGCTACTTATTTGAGAAGTGAACTTAAGCTTAATTTCTTTAAATTGTCCTAAGTTGTCAAGGTTTCCTTCTGCCCCATGCACGGGCACCATTTATGGGTAAGCTGCCGAGATTTGTGGCAGGGCCCACTTAATCCCAGGACGATCCATGTGGAAAGCACGCGCAGGAAAGCACTCCACGTGGACGCATGTTGAGGTTCAAATGCAGAGAGCCTAGTTTACTTCTTAATAAAATGTTTAGAGGGAAAGGTAAAAAGGCCAGAATTCTTTCATGGTTATTCCATACTATGGGCTGTGTTTTCCTCATCATTTCTTTGAGTTTCCATAGCTTAAAATCTTACTTCACAGCTTCGACATCTTACTTGATTTTATTCATCTAACCATATGATAAAAAATCCCTCTTGTTCAAAACTATTTATTTATTTATTTATTTATTTATTATTTATTTATTTATACAAGAACTTATCATGTAGCCAAGGTTGGCCTGGAACTCACAATCTCTCTGCTTCAGTTCCTAGAGTGCTGGAATTAAAAACACGTAATAGCATGTTTGGATAAGACCCTGCTTTTCTAATATATTTATTAAAGCAACATTTCTATTTTTCAGAAAGATATTATCTTTTCTGATTCATCCCTCCCCTGCAGAAATTTAAGCCATAATCCTAGTGCAAATCAATTGTTGAAACAAATGGGAATTTCCCTAGATCTGCATTTCAACACACACACACACACACACACACACACACACATTTACTTATTTACTTTCTGGTTGCTTATGTAATGCAAAAGCAGAAACAAACTGAGTGTGTCTATTTAATAGAGTCTCTGAATGTTTTGTTGTTCTATTATTGCAGACAAGAGCTGTCACGAAGCAAACCCTGAAAAGATGCATGCTGTTCTCTATTCAGTGATGTAAGAACAATTATGGACAGAGGGGCCAGCGTCAGATAATAGCATAGCTAGCAAGAGATGGGGAGACAATTAGATTCTCAGATGTTAGTTCAATGTCACAAAGAAGAAAGGAAGGAAAGCAATAGAGCCACAGCAGAATTGTAAACATTATAAAGTTGATGACCTAATCAAAAGGATAAAAATGAAAGGTAGAAACATTTCCATTTCACTTCATGCTACATATGATTGGAAAGAGAATTGAAAATTGCTTTGTTTTAAGTTACTTATGCGTTTATTTATTTATTACTTCTTTTGTGTGTAAAGTAAATATTGATATTTCTATCTAAATCAATGATTCATCTTCTTTATCTACTGGCATGTTTAGATAAAAAATATTTCAAGAATAAAGAATGTTTGAAATTTATGATTCTATACAAATTAAATCAGTAGTTATTTAAATGCTTATAATTCAATATTATAAAAAAGGAAAATTACATAATTTTCATACAACATATTTATGAGGATGTGTGCCAAGAAAAAAATAAGTACTCCTCTTTAGAAGAGAACCCAAGCTCATGGTTTGAAATTAGTCTCATTCCTTTCATTCCAGGATCCACTGGGGAAGCAGTAGAGTATTCCATTTGCCTGGAACTGGAGTTATAGGCAGTCATGAGCAGCCCTATATGGAGGCTGGGGAATTGAACTCATGTCCTCTGGAGGAGTAGCAAGTTCCTTTAACCACTTGGCTATGTCTTCAACTCTACCATTTTTAGTTTATTTTAAACCAAGAAAGAACAACTTCCATAGTCTACTGTCAAAGTTCAGATTACCTTCAGGGCTCTAAAAAGGAGTGTGGACATCCTCAGATGTTACATCTAAAACTAGAGTGTGGAAGTCCTCCGGAATCAGCATCCCAGCACCTACATGGTGGCTCAAAATTCTCTTAACAGAAGTTACAAAACACTTTCCTGGCATCTCTGAGGACCAGGCTCTTATATAGTGAAATTAAATATATGCAGGCAAAATAATGATACCAAAACACTAAAAATAATTAAAAATGTTTTATTAGAAATATTATTTTGCTTCTTCTTCATTGATAATCTGTTATTATAAAGTATCATTTTAATGTGCATTGTTATTATGTGAATTGTTATTATGTCACTTCTTAGGTCAAATAGTGTTCCCCCATTTTTGGCATATGCAAAAATTTAACATGATCTAGTTAGTATATCTATATTACAAAGCATTTGATGGATTACCTTAATTCCATTATAATTATTGGTATGGTTTTCTTTCTATTCAATTTCAGTAGAATCAGTTCTTCACCCTCAAGTAACAAGGTCTTTGTAAGTTATCATCTTGAATCCCACACTTTCATCAATTACACTGCTATTAATTACTTTTTTCCTTTTTTATTTTTATTTTATATTATTCAAATTATGCATATATACACTCCACACATAAGTCAAAATTACAAATTTTGAAAATAAACTATAGGTTGATTCCTACATTTAGTAATTCACATTTTAAAAGTAAAGTTGCATGCAGGTATGAAGATGTGTAACTTTACATTCTTTTTTAACTTTTTAGAATATGAATAGGTATCTTCCATCCACTTATAATAATTCCAATGTGTTAATATAAGTGGTAGGACAATTCTAGAGCCCATTTAGAGATTCACTTTGGAATAGCACAGTTGCTTTCAGATACAATGAAATATAATAATAAAGTTGCTCAGTTTTCCTGCCAACTGGGGATTTGGTAATGATACTCCTAACTTATATTTCAAAGAGATGGTTATTTTTTATTTCAAATTCAGCTAACTATACCAGGATTTGGCATTTGTAACCTGTTATCATCCAAATGCCCAGGTAATTGTAACTCCTAAAAGGTTCCCTCCACCAGGGTATTACAAGGCACTAAAAGTATAATTTTAAATTTAATTTTATTTTATTTGTGAAAGTGTTTCCCCTGAATGTATGTAGGTATACCACAAGCATCTGGTGCCCACAGAGACCAGAAGAAAGCATCAGATCTCCTGGAACTGGAGATAATAACTGATGGTTATTAGCCACCATGTAATTACCTGGAACCAAACCTGGATCCTCTACAAGAGGAGCCAGCCGGCACTCTTAACCACTGAGCCATTTCTCCAGGATCTACTTGTATTTAATAACTGGGCAGGAGATTCTGATTCCTCTGTTTCATGTAACAGTAACACTGTGTATTTTATTTTTTCTTATGCAGTGATAAGTAACCCTCCCAAATTACCATCCTATTATCTTTTCTCAATTCCATTTGGCTTTTGTATGTCTCATTTCAAAAGGGTGATGGAAGAGAAGATCAGACGTCCAGGGTTTCAGGTTGTGTGTGTGTGTGTGTGTGTGTGTGTGTGTGTGTGTGTGTGTGTTGGGGGGGTGAAATCTAGTGACAGAAAGTGTAGAGGTAGCTCACAGACTCCCTAAAAGTCATTGCATTCTTATACATATCTGGCTGCTCTCAAGAGGAGAAGGAAACAGAAATGAAGAAAAGGAAAACAATGAATAGAAAACCAAGACTGAGCACATTTCTAAGACACTTTCCCAGAGGCCAGGTGTTCAACTGAAAGTTATCTGTCTGAGGAATCCCACCTCTCCTAGGAGCTTACTTGACTTAGCATGTCAGCTTCACTGCCTGGTTCCGAGAAAACATTGAGAAAGGAGGCCTCAACACCAAAGCACTGATATGTTTTAGTTTGCCTCACCAAGGAGCCAGTAGTCAATTACATAACCCCAATGAGGGATTAGAGAGTTCTATTTCCAAGGGAGCCCCATATTATATTAAGACTACTTATTTTGAGACATCGTTTTACAGTGACAGAAAAAATTCTATATTGGTACACTAGAGGAACATTTTCTGAAGTTATCTTGGTCCACTGTCACCATCATATTTAAGCCTGTTGGTTTTGGAAGCATGATTAATGTTGAATAACTAAACAGCCAGTGCCGATGAACAATAGTAGATGAGAAGGACAGGATGCAAGTCAAAGATTAAAAAAAAAAAAATGACTCTGGCTGGGCATGGTGGCAAACGCCTTTAATTCTAGCACTCAGGAGGCAGAGGAAGGCAGTCAGATCTTTGTAAGTTCAAGGCAAGCCTGGTCTACAGAGTGAGTTCCAGGACAGCTGGGGCTACATACAGGAAGACCCTGTCTTGAAAAGACCAAACAACAACAACAACAAAAAAAGACTCTGGGTCTTAAAACCGTATATGAGGAAGAATTGTAGTTACTGTGAAAGGGGAAAAATAGGGCTCTTGAGAATGACAGAAACTTTTTCCTTTCAGGGGGGTGGCTTAACTCTGAAAGGTGGGTACTGGGCATGAACCATCACTGAAGCTTCCACTGCATCAGCAGTCCTAAGCCTTTGATTCCAAAATTCAAAGAAGTAATGTTTTTGATCATGAAGAATGAATTTAAAAAGAAATTTTATTAGAATAAGACAGCTTATGTAAGGAGGATTAACACAGAAGAAGCAAGCAGATATCCCTAATATACGGACTTTTGCAGAAAAGATTAAGACTCCCGGACATAAGGGAAAAAATCCCAAAAAAAGGGGTGCTAATAAGGGAATTTTGTCTAGGAATTAAAAGAGCTATTTTACTAATGTTTTTGAAATACTTGGAGGAGATATGGTGAGTAGGGCTGGTCAGTACATCCTATCCAACCACAGATCCCCACGAACTGTTCAGGTGCCTCTCAGTTCCATTGACTTGCCTGGAATTACAGTTCACCCCTCTAAAGACCAAAGGTGTGTCTGGTCATCATGCATGGCTTCCATGCACCCATTCCTATTAGGTTGCTATATTAAAGAAGACAGACAAAAACAAACAATGAAAAACCAACAAGGACAGGAATCAGTACTTCTTGCTGATAGATTTCTGGCTTCTGGCCAGGGCAGAATTGCTGATAGAAGAAAAACAAACTTTGGGCAACAACAGAACTGCTTGTTTTGGAGGTCTCTGTTGTAAGTGACTAACAAGTTTCTTTTACCTATTCTCAAGGGCACCCCTCAACATGCGAATTAACAGTAAACTTTGCTAACAAGGTGTCTACCAGTTCTAACTGCAGCTTTTCATTCCTCCAGTGGAACTCAAAAATCATTATCTGCATTATGTTAACAGTTCAGTTCATATTTAATTTGAACTATCACTAGCCATATAAAATAACAAAGCTAACACATTATCCAATAGTTTAGATTGTTTTCAAAATTAGCACTTACTAATTGGAGAAAAAGAGTCATTCTAAACTTTGAACTCAAGTTTCTGTGTCTTTTCAAATTATAAAATCTACAAAGTTTGTTTTAAAATTATTCAATTTGCAAACAAGAGACAAAGTTTGTCCTGAATAAAATTTATTTTCAATTAAATGTCCTGCTGTACACTGCCAAGACACTAGCATTCTGCTCACAAAGTATTTTTTTAAATGAATGCTGAAGAGCCAGTGAGCCCATCTGTCATGTAGGGAGAAACTGAAAATAGATACCTCAGTAATAGATTCAGAATGAAAGACAAACATTTAGTTAGGAACTCAGGGATCTCTATAAGAAAAGACTAAAATTGTTTTCCATAAATTGATATCAACCTCTTAAATTAGGTGAAACCGAAAGCAAATCATTGTGCATATGAAAATATTCTTATATGACCTTAAAAGGCTTTTTTATGCTTCTGGGCAAAATATACTTGCTTCTATATTGAGATAATGACTTTGCTCCCCTGTAAGCAGTTAGCCACAAATTAGCTATATATTTCTGATATGATTTGTTTGTCATTTCAACACTGTTTTACAGAAGACTTTTAACCACAGAGTACTTATGGATGCATTTAAATACGGGGGATGGGTGACATAACGAAAATGGTTTCTGGACACTGTGTATTAAAAGAAAGTTTAATATTTCAAGGCCATTCATACAAATAGTAAATGTTCAATATCTTTCATTTCTGGGTCATTTCCAAGCAAACTGATTTGTTTTACTGTAGTTGATGAGTACATTTTGCATTGCATATTTAATTTAATATTTATTTTTAACACTGTGCAAGGAAACATTATGAACCATGCTGTGGTAATGTCAGACCTAAAGGTAGAATAGTTAGGAAGTGGGCATATGGCTCAGTGGTGAAGAGCACCTGTATATAACAGGAGTTCATATTCTAGTACCCATTTGAACTGTTCACAACTTTGAGTAACTCCACTTCCATGGGATTGAACACCCTCTTCTAGCCTTCACAATCACTGCAGAAAGAGGGTACACTTACAGGCAAGCAGGGAAACACATACACATACATGTAAAAATAATTTAAAATAAATTTATAAATAATACTTACAGGGAGCCCTCGTTTTTCCAAGTTCCCACATATATTGCTGTATCAATAGTTGGCTGTTTCCATAGGATAAGATAAATAATTAATGAATTTAAAAATATTTTACAATAGTAATAAAGAGTCAAAGTCCTATGTATTTAAAAGACTAAAATGGCATAAAATAAATTTGATGAGTTAATTTAAAATTACAGAGATGCCAATATTTATGTAGATAAATAAGGTAAATATAGGTATAGATGTGTATGTTTTCAGAACAGATAGGAAATTCTTGTGTGTGTATGTGTTTGCATATTTATAAGACTCATTAGAAAATTATATGGAGTTAATGATCTTTGTAGTTTTAGGGTGATTTTTTTTCAAATTTCATTTGTGATTATTCAACATCTAAACACATTGGTTTCTATTGGAATATGGCTTTTCTACAGGCAATTTTAGAATGATCAATTATTACGGCAATGGAGATAAAGTTTTTATTAACAAAATTGGTTTTATTAATTTGAATTATCAAAAGTAGATAAATTCATTAATTTAATTAATTAGAAAATTGTGCAATGTTTGATTTGCAGGAGAAATAACATAATGATATTTAGGTGAAATACAGTACATATTTATGTTCCACTTTATACAATAACTTTTAGTGGGATTTAAAACCATAATATAGTATTTTATTAAATGGGAAGAATAAGTAAACTAGAATAGTTGTGATTTGCTTTTAATTTTATTACTGTTGTGTATCTGTGCATATATGATGGGGCAGGAGCAGGACTTCAGGTCACGCAGAGTACCTGTGTGAAGCTCAGAGGACTTCCTCCCACCTTTAATAGGTTCCAGGGATCTAACCCTGATCATCAGGCTGCTGTGGTAAAGTTTTATTTCCTGATTTATCTCACGAGCCCAAAGGCACTGAGATTTAATGAACTATGTCAATTACAACTAAATACTATCAAAAGTTTCACTTCTACAAAGCATTAAAAAAGACTCCAAGGAATATTCAATTAAATACACACTCAACACTACAGATAATTACATGACAAATAGGATGTAGATAGTAAAGTTTGATTCTAAACATTAATTTAGATTCAAGATTTTGAAACTCTTTAATCATTTTTTTATGGCAACGTTCCAGTAACAAACTATGCCAATGACCTTGAACGTATAATCTCACACCAAGAGAATAAAAGGGAAACAGAGGAGCCATCTTTGTTCATCAACTGGTTTCCCTCAGGCTGGAGACAGCGCTGCCAGTACTTACTACGATATGGTCCAGTTGTGAAGTAGACATTCCCTCTAAATTCATGTGGTCCAATTCTTGGCCTGAAGGAAGTGGTATTAAGAGGTAGACTTGCGGCTTGAGAGATGACTCAGCTGCTCCTGCAGAAGACCCAGGTTCGGCCTCTAGCACTGACACTGCAGTTAACAACTGTCCTGAACTCCAGGTTCAGGTGATCTTCTGCCCTCTTCTGCCCATGGCAGGAATTGCATGACATAGTTGCATTAACACATAGAGGGAAAACACATTTAAAACAAAAAGACAGAGTACAGAAGAGGACATGGGATCTCCTGGAACTGGAGTTAAAGGGGTTTTTTGTTTGTTTGATTGTTTTTGTTTTGTTTTGTTTTGTTTTGTTTTTTGCAGTGAACTTCAGGGCTTTATTATGCAACAGGGAGGGAGGGCCACAATTGTGTTTGCTTACTCCCAATCTTTTAAATTGTTATTACTGTGATACCTGGTAACCCCCTTTATGATCTCCATATGGACTTTTAATATACCCAGGAAAACTCAAGCTTTCTTGTGCTAAACACAGACAAAATATTATTTACATAATTTAATTGTAAAGATGGTTTTTAGTCACCACAAGGATGCTGGAAATCAAACCCAGGTCCTCTATAAGTGAAGCCAATGCTCTAAGTGCCAAGCCATCTCTCCATTCTGGAATTAGCACTCTTATAGAAGAGAAACCAGAGCCTGGAGAGATAGATTAGTCAATAAAGTGTGGCAATTCAAGCATAAAGACCTTAGCTCAATCTTCAGAACCTACATAAAAATTAAGTGTACACCCATTATCCCAGTAATATGGAGATGGAAAATAAATGGATTATTGGGGGTCTCAGGCCAGTTATTTTAGTCAAATTAGTGAGTTCCAGGTTCATTAAAGACCCTGTCTCAAAAATCATGGCTCCTAAGGAATGAAACCCTCCACACCAATCACCCCCCCCCCACACACACACCCCAGCTGGAAAGTTAGCTTTCCACCATGTGAGGAGCTGGAAGAAGGTTCCACCTCTGGATAAGAAAGGCATGCTTCAACAGACCTCGAATTGTCAGCATCTCAGTCTTGATCTTCTCCATTTCTAGGACTGCTGGCTATAAATTTCTGCTGTGTATATCTACCTCAACATATGGAATGTTGTCATAGCAGCCCTAACAGAAGCAAGCCCCATTGAAGCAAGAGAGAAAGGAGAGGAGGGATTATCACTTTGTGTCCTAGATTGTTAATTGCTGATATAAAAATGAAGCAGTAACTCATTACATTATTCATGAATATTAAATTAGATTATCTGAGGAGGAATAAGTTTAAACAATATTATTCTTAAAATACTTATATTAATATTATATTACAATATATTATAATATATATTATATTATGTTTCCCAGTCTAGCTGAATCAGTGATTCAGGGTCAGGGAAAGAGCCTATTTCAAATGATCAGTAGAGAGTTATTGAAGAAGATATCCTGTATTGACCTGTCACTTCTATGTGTGCAATGGTTTACTAGAAAAATGTGCAAACACACAAACATGCATGTACTTACACTCATACACTATGCAAACACACAGACAAGGGAGAAATCCATTGGAATCAGGTGTTGTTATATATTAAACTGCAGGCGTTTATTTAACTTCCTATTTTGTGATGCTATTCATGTTAAATATCATAGGGATTAAATATACAGAAACATCATTTAGGAATACAAAATAACATATGAATGCATATAGTACAGTCATATAAAATCAGTGAGGCCTATATTCACCTTATGCTTTGTTTTTCACTCTCCATTAAAACTTATAGAGTATCTTGTCTCCACGTGTTGAAAGAAATACAATCTAATGAGGAGCTGGGAAAACAGCAGCCAGAGACATTATTCCAGGACAAGAAGCCCGAGAGTTTGGTTTCACAAATTGTATCAACAATCTAGTGCTTGGTGTGGCAGACAATTTGATTCTGCATTATTTATATAATAACCAAGAAGAAAAATATTTCCTGGACTGAAATTATGCCTTGGTTTTAGAACTTTAGGCAAGATCTAGTTGACTCCATTGCATCTCTTACACCATGCTTCTTAGCTCATTATTTTCCAGTGGTCTTCTCAGAAAACAAAAATTCAGTGTGTAAACAGGTCTAACATATATGGAGATGAATGAAATACATATTTATGGGGCCTCTGGGTTAAGTGTCACAGTAGTTATTGCTTTTAGATACTTAATTTTGCATATCTATATAAGATTAGTATTTTTAAAATGGAAAGGTATGGCTCAGAAGCAAAATTTAGACCCTGGTAATCAACAGCCTCCTCAGCTTGATTGAAATTGTAAGTAGGGCTAAAACAAGTCCCCTGAGCACATTCTCCATAGAATATTTACTTTAGAAATCTTGAAATTGCTAATTGTGTTTAAAATTCTCTTTGATTTTTATTTTATGTGCATGTATGTGCCACATACATGCAATTGCTTGTTGAGGTCAGAAAAGGACATCAGATCCCATGGAAATAGAGGTACAGATGATTGTTATTTGCCATATGGATGCTTAGAACTGAATCCATGTCCTCTTAATGAATACCCAGTGCTCTTAACCAGTGAGCTATCTCGACCCATAATTCTTTCTGTGTTTTGTTGAGATATATCTTTTACAGCCCAGGAATAACACATTCTAGGACCCAGTAGTAATTCTTTTGGATGTATTCATCATGATAATTAGAACCATGTCTAAGAGCTTCACTGAAAAGGTAAGAATTGGATTTCTATGAGGGTTACCTAGCAAACATACCCCCTAACCCCTAGCTATACTCACCTTCTACCTATAATGCCTCTCCTTCAATATTCCTCTCATCAAGCCCCAATGTTCAAAAGTGCCCTCACTTTTGATTTGGTGGAGTTGAGATCTGTCTCCTTTCTATTGCAGTAATCTCTTTTCTCTGTTTAACTGGTCTGGTTCAATTTTACTTGACCATTGGATAAAGATTTCCACCAAAACAACCATCTCCTTGTCTCTGTTTTTCTCAGTTAATGAAACACAGAAGCTTAAATTAGTTAAACAAAACTAAATATGTCAAGAAAGCAGGCAGCTTTGCTCAATCACACCAGATGATTTCTACTTGCTTTGTAATTAAATGCAACTACTCAGCAGTCTCTTGTAGGCAGAGTATTGTTGAAAAATCAAGTATTGAATCTAACTGCTTCTTTTTCTTTATATGTACACATATGTTTAAATGGCCAACACAAACAAAACCTTGCTGGCCAAAGAGAATGAATGAAAATCTGAAGTGGTTTGCTAAAAATTTGAGAGATAGCATTCGGGGTTCAATGCTGATTTATGAATAGTATTTAAACCCTCATTAAAGATAACCACACAGATGAGCCCTGCTATTCATGATTTGGTCGACAACCACCAAGAGAAATTTTCTACTGTTAATAACTTCAGCTTAAACTCTGAAAAATCAACCCTGTTCTCTTGCCTGAAAATGTTACTTATCAAATGAAATGTTACTTCTAAGGTATCTAACAAAGGATGAGTAGAACTATGCAATAAATATTTGCATTTGAGAAGATATTGCCAGAGGAAACAACAAATACGAATTGGCAAACTTTTAAGTATAAATCCTATCTGTATTACTTTGGAATTTTTCAGATTGTAAAATTTGTTTCTCCATGTTACTTGTAGAAGGTTTAGAATATGTAGAATATCCTAAGAATAAAAAATTCACTGGTACAACAATTATTAATATATTAAACGATAATAACATACTATATGAAGGTATACCTCAGTGGATTCTCTGATGAATGTTTTTTTATTACAGAATTTTTTATTGAGCATTTGTACAATTTATGCAATGGTTCCCAATTAAACATAGCATGCTCCATGCCCCGACCCCTTATCAGAGCTCATGTACTACAGCATTCAAGTTAAGTCCTACCTAGTCGAGCTCCGAAACCCAAATGTCCTTCTGTGCAAATAGATCCACTAGAGTTTAGTGGGCACATCTGGGAATCCTAGGTAAGGCACACTCTTCCTCACCCAATAGTACTCAGTCTCTTGTTTTTTCTCAGTCCATGGCCAGCCCCCCCACCCATTTCTCTTGCTCTTCTTTGAGACCTTGTCCCCATTGGCATGGGCCCCATGTCTGATGCCTACATTGCAACACTTTCACGTGTGAAAGCTTACAGACAATTGTAAGTCATTGCTTCTCTACGTTCATGCACAAGCCCTGGCTCTTACTGTACTTCCTCCCCCTCTTCCTCACACTAAGCACAGACCAGATGAGCAAACCAGTAAGCAGCATTCCTATATGGTGTATGCCTCCTGGTTCCAGCCCTGCTTAAGTTCCTGCCTTGGCTTCCTTTGGTCAAGGATGAACTCTGATCAGGTCAAATAAACTAAATAAACCCTTTATTCGCTTGATGGTTTTGGTCAGCATTTTATCATAGCAGTAGAGAGCAAAGCAGAATGCTTTCAACCACTCATCTCTATTTCACAACTATTCTAACTATTCTAACACTGCACACTTATCCTCTGACCCAGCCTAAGATTCATTTTTTTGAATGAAATGTAAAAAACAAACAACTAAGAGAATTCAAAAACCCCAAACCATGTAATACTAAAACGCTATCCCAGCTCCATCTACTTCCAATACTTTCTTTACTAATAGTGCGGGGTGGGGGGAGTGAAGGAATTTGAATTAAAAGAGGAACAGAACTGGAAAAAGCTGCCTCTTTTTCAAAACTTAAGTGATTCAAAGGACAAAATTCTAGATAAGCTGAGTACATACGTGGATTTGCAACGACATCCATTGCAAATACTAACAACATAGAAAGGAGTGGGTTTATGAAGAAATAAAAATATTTCAATTTGGGGCTTGCTGACAACGTCTAATACACAAGATATGAAATAACCTAAGTGTCCTTCAATTGGAGAGTGAGTATAGGAAATGTGATACATAGATACATGAATATATACATATATACATACAATGGAATGCAATTCAGACATAGCAAAAACAGCTCCCTGTCATTTGTAGCAGCATGGGTGTAACTGAAAATATCTATGTTAAGTGATGACACACCAGGAAAGAGGGATGGGACAAAGACAAATCCATAGGTACTAAAGTATATTTAAGTAATATGTTACCCTGGAATAGATATATGTAATGATCATGTACTATACATTTTCAAGAAGCTAACAGGACTTAAATAGTTCCTCCATAGGAAATGATAATGTTTAAGGACATATGTGAATATATATATATATATATATATATATATCCTTATTTAAACACTATATGACATGCATACAGATATCAAAATATCACATTATATGCTGTAAATGTCTACAAATTTTATGCTTTAATGTGTCAGATGAAAACTGAATTTAATTTAAAAATATGAAAATTTAAACAACCAGAGCTTCCTGTCTTCCTTTCAACCAGCATCAAACACTCCCAACCCCAGCTGTGTCTGTGTTGTCACTGAGGAGCCAGGGCAGTCCCCAGACCCTAGCTACCATGCTCCAAGTCTCCCACCTTTACACAGCCCAGGCTTTACTGTGCTTGCCCAGCCAGGGCATTTGATGAGAGTTTGCTAAGCTTACCAGACCCAGACTTTCATGTTCCCACTCCACTGCTACATATTTCCAGGCCTAGCTAGAGCTAAGCCTTCCCTCTTCCTGCCTGTAGTCCCTTACTCCGGGGCCCAAGGAGATGCTCTGCAGCCTAAGCAGCCACTGAGCCTAGCAAGATCTCCAGAGTTTAGTCTTCCTCTCCCTCCAGGCAATTCCACACTCACAGGTGACGACCCTAAGACTCAGTCTGCCCTCCATTCAGCTTAGTAGCCACCCTGCCTTCATGTTGTTCTGGGAGAACACAGCGTCCCACCTGGAACATAAGAGTGGCCCAAAGGATGACCACCAATCAGTACTACACTGGGGTACAACCTGACAAGCTGGGACAACCACTCAACAAAGATGGGATCACCTACTAATAACTATAAACATCACCAATGACATATCTTCAGATGTATGGGTCTCATTGTAAAAGCACACCCAACTTGAATAATCAAGACAATATATCCCTCCAGAAATTAACAGCCCCATCATAATGCTTCAATTGCCCTATAAATCACCAACTTAGCTAATATATATAGGACAATGATTTCAAAATAGCTCTTGTATAAATGTGATCAAGGAACTCAAAAGGATATGAATAAAGGATTGAAGAAGACCAAGAAAACACAGTTAAGTGAAATACGTAAAGCAATTATATATATGAAATTAGAATGTAAAAAAGATACAAAATCTGTTCAATGAAAATTCAAACTCGAAACTCAGAATTAAAAACTCATGAAGTCAATCAGTAAGCTCAGAGAAAAGTTCCACAGAAAACTGGGAGAAATGAGAAATCTCAAAGACAAGGTAACATAAATGGATCATTTAGTCAAAGAAAATGTTAAATCAAAAATAACTCAAGAATGGAACATGTAGGGAATCTGGGACACTATAAAAAGCCCAAATTATGAATTTTGTGTATAGAAGGAAAACAATCCCTGAACAAAAGTTCAGAAAATATTTTAAACAAATTCCTGAGTAAAAGTTTCCCAAATTAAAAGAGTTACCTTTCAAAATCCAAGTAACATACAAAGCACCAAATCGATATGACCAGAAAAGAACTTCCTCATGTCATGTAAGAATGAAAACACTAAGTGGACAGAACAAAGAAAAGATACTGATGCTGAGGGAAAGATCAAGTCACATGCAAAGGCAGGCCCTTCTGAACAAGAACTTATTTTCAAACAGAGACTATTGGGACCACAATGGCATGGACTGATGTCCTCCTACAAGTCATGAAACAACATGACGCCAGCCCAGGCTAGTATGTCCAATGAAACAATCTGTTATAAATTGAAGAAGAAACAAAAAAGTTTCATAATAAAAACAGATTTTCAGAATTTATGTCCACTAAGCCAGCTCTATAGAGGACACTAGAAGGAACACTTCAGCTTGAAGAAAGATTAAAGGCACCCGAGAGAACAAAAGGAAGAAACAATTGAAAAAAAATTAACCATTTGCTAGTATTACTCCAGTACCATATGCTATTCCTGCAATTAATTCCCAAGTCTTAAAAAGGAGTCTCCCTCCAGGAAGGTTTCTTTGTGTTCAGGGGAAAGAGGTGTTAACTATATAATGATGATTTTACTGGGAGGTTCTGGGAAGTAGGAAGTAGGTTCTAGTAGAAGTAAGTACATCACTGAGGGTATGCTCTATAAATATATTTTATACCCAACCTCTTCCTATCTCTTTGATTTCTTCCTGGACACCATACAGTGAACAACATTAAACTCCCATACCATTTTATCATGTACCTTTCACAATGTCCCAGGTGTGATGGAGCTATAGTTCAATCCTCCAAAATCATGCACTAAATACATGATTCCTCCCCTTAGATGGTTTATTTCAGGTACTATCACATGAATGAAAATTGTAACAAACACAAGAAACAGCTTTTGTGACTGACCATTTCATTAAACTTGCAGGGACCATACAAGAGACATTGTTTTATTTTCTATTAAATTTCACAGAACAGGTCTCTCATTTTTAACATATTTTGTTAGATATCTGATTATATTGGCATCTTTGTATCAAAGTTTTTAAAAGGTATCTCATTCACCTCTTATCTAACTGAAGTTTTCTGCCATTGATTTTTGGGTTATTAAAATTTTCTGATTTTCATTATACTTTCTTTATTTTTACTCTGAATCTTTTATTTGTTCCTGCTAAGTTTTACTTCTAAACAGCAACAGAAATGCCCTGACCAAGGCAAGCAGGCACCTCAGTCGCAGCTACAAGTTTTTTTTTTTTTACATTTACTTTCATTTATTTCTTTTTTTTAACAATAAGTAATAAGTTTTGAGTACAAGCATCCTTCATGTAAAACCAATTTTCTTTTTTTTTTTTTTCTTTTTTAGAAGTTTTATTGAGTATGTTTTTTTTTTTTACATATTTTTTTAATTAATTTTTATTGATGCTTTGTGCATTTCATACATTTTTTCGAATTCAGTTCAGGCTTATTTCCCTTTCCCTCCCCCACCCCCACCCATCCCAGATCATGCATTCTGCCATAACTGTCCTGCATCTTTCTCTCAGTTTTTTTTTTTTCATTTTTAATTTTTTTGAGTAAAGCATCCTTCATGCAAAACCTATCTGCAGCGCTTTTGTGCCCAAACACCTACAGCCCCACCATCCAGTGGGGGGTGACAGGTTGTTTGTTCAATCAAGTTGATCAAATGAGTGTCCAGACTACATTGCTGTAGTTTCCATTTCACCCCAATCGCAGCCCTTACATTCTACCACACGCCCCCTTCCTGCAGTTGTTCCCTAGGCTTAGAAAAGGGGACAGGTGGATGAGAGGTAAAACAGTCCACTCTCTCTGGAGCTGTTGACTTGGACTCTGGTAATTCTGCTGTTTCCTTTCATGGGCTGACAGTTTGTCCAGGAATAACCTTTCGATCTACTAATGAAGAACAAGCAATTAGATATATAGGTATTTAAGCAGCATTAATAGTTATGTTAGGTTACTTTAGATAGACACATGTTTGGATATGTTAATCCATGAATTACAATTTTCCCCCAGGTAAATATGACAGGGTCTTACTGTGGCTTATAACATCTAACCTGTAGAGGATGTAAGCTTGTGGCATCAGCCATGGTATTCCTCCAAGGGAGAGCCAAATGCCAATTAGATTTGGGATATACAGGCACATGGCTGCCTCTGCTGCACAGTATTTCCAGGAAGGTGAGGTGTATCTGGTGCTGACGGTGGAGTCTTGCTTGACTCAGGGAGACCCATATTTGCTTTATTGGTTTAGTGGCCTTTGGTAACACTCTCTGGCATTCCAGAGGCCATCTGTACACTTGCATGTGTGGTCTCAATACATCCTTCCCATGTTACGTCAGGTTTCGGCAGCAGGGTCTTATTGCCTCTCCTTGCAGGTATCCCATTAAGAGGCAAGGAGCCCTTACCTTTGTGGGGCCTTGGATCCCCTGGCCAACATCCACCTGGTAGAACAATCCATTGCTGATGTCAGAGCTCCTGTATTAATATATTTTGCCTGAGTGCATAGCCCAGGACTTTAGTATTATATTTGGTTCTGAACAGAGAGTAATCCCTTCCACAAGTTCCATGCTATTAGTCAATTAAAGAAAGCAGTTTTACCGGTTTAATAAGAGATCACCTCTACAATAGTTGTCTCCAATTTACAGTTGGGAAGCGACCTCATCATTGTCTATTTCTCTTGTTCTATGGGTGGGAAGGCAAGGAAGTCTCTCATATAAGAACCTTTGTGGCACCTAGAAGGAAGTTTCATTAGACTCATTATAACTAGTTGTTACATGTAGGATCCACAGAGGGGTTCGATGTTTATGGCAATCTGAGGCTTTCTTCCTTTGAATGTTCAGACGGGTCAGCCTTTCCGTTGCCACTTTTTGGTACATCCACTCAATGCAAACCTGTATCTTTTCTTCTCAGCCGTTAAGTTGGTGACGTTTTTGTCCTGTTGGAACAAACAAATACAGAAAAGAACAATCTTTCTCATCAAACCCTGCAATTCAAATCTTAAAACTAACTATGGAAAGATTTGTGTTCCAACAGGTAAAACCAATTTTCAAGCAGCTATGCCCAAACCCACACAGCCCAAGGCTCCTACCATCCAGCTGGGGGGCTTGTATGTACAAACATGATTGCCAAATTGCTCCATTATTGTGATCTTTTGTAACTATGTACTTAGGTGCAACTGATTGTTTGACCACCACTATACACTTATGCAACCACCTACTTGCTTGCTTAATGTTGACTATAAGGGTCCCTACAAACTTGAGCACAGGGCTGGTACTATGATGGAACAGTTGGAGAGTTAGCCACTGGCATAAACTCCCTCTCCTTCCCCTGGTTTGGCTGCTGGTCTCTTGACTCTGGGAAGTTGCCACAATACCAAGTCCTAGTAGGGTTGATGGAAGACAGATTCAGATATCAACTCTCTCTAAGATGTTTCCTCCACAGAATAAATACACCTTGCTCTAGCTTTTGAGTCTTTCTAATATATATATATATATATATATATATATATATATATATTATATTATATATGATATATATGGCATGACTAATTTTGGCACAGTAAAATGTGTTTAGCCACTAGACCAAACCTAAATTCTATCCTTCCTCTGTTGAAGGTGATGTAGCAATGAAATTGTTACAACTTCAAAAAAATATTTCAGGCACTCAGAAATAAGGAGATAGTCATAAACTAGTAAAATTCAGTGCCTTTACTATCAAAGAATATTTATCTACTTATTATTCAGCAGAGGCAAAAAAGCTAGGAATTACTAACTTAATTAAAAGCCTTGTATGAAATCAAAAGACCGTCTTATTTAGATGGGAAGAATTTCTTAATTCTTAATCTGAAACTAAGCACAGACATTACCATTTTTACGGCATCTCAGAAGAAAACAAATAATGAGCAGTACTTCATGGCATTAGCTGGGAGAAAATGAAAATTTGACATCGGTATTCATGCCATTTTAAATTTTGTGACTAATAATCTTCAATTCCCATGCTTTCAACCCTCAGTTTTCCTTGATTTCTCTATAAATGTTAATCTTGCTAATTTAGTGGAATTGAGAAATACCTAGGAGATTAGCAAAGAACACTTTTGGGTGTGCTTGTGAGGGTATTTACAAAGATGATTAACTAAAAAAGGAAGACGTGTCTTGAGTGTGGATGTCAGCATCCTATACACTGGCACCCCAGGTGGAAGAAAAGTAGGAAATGGAAAAGGTTAGCTAGAATATTGTCCTCCCTTTCTCTCTCTCTTTCTCTCTGTCTTCTCTCTCATTTCTTGCTTCTCCACAATGATGCAAGGTGTGAACTAGGATATGCCACACACCCCTTGCCATGTTGGCCTCAGACCTCTGAAACTATGAGATAAACGAAGAACCCTCTAATTTTTTTTTCTGTCTGACATTTTGTCACACTAAAGAAAATTCTGACTGTAACACAACAAGATTCAGAGAGATTTTTTTTTCTGTCTACATATCATGGCTATCAGTCTGATAAGAAAAGGGGAAAGATAATTCTGACAGGGGTTTCTAAACCTTTTCATTGGGGATTTTCCAATTGGCATAAGCGTGTTGGAAACAGGTACCGGCTGAATCTGGGTAGGTGAAATGGAGTTGGAATACAAGCTTGGGCAAGAGTATTTTTCAATATGGAAGCATTCTTCATGAACAAATAAATACTCTGACTGGTATTTAAATACAGAGTATTATCATGATGTTAGGTTTATCCTAGAACCATGCAATCACATAATTGTATACGTGATATAAGATTGCAATTGCAGCGACAGAAAGATTAAAAAAAGGAAGTGGAATAATCTAAGTAGACACATTTTTAAAATATTTTATTTATTTATTTATTTATTTATTTATTTATTTATTTATTCATTTTTATGAATGAACTGTCTGCACTAAAGTTTGTGCACCCATGTCGTGCAATGCTGCAGAGATCAGAAGAAGGTGTCAGATTCCCCTGGAACTGGAGTTCTCTTGGAATTGGAGTTACAGAAGGTTCTCAGCCGCTATGTGGGTGCTGGGGATCGAACCTGGGTCCTCTGCAAAAGCAGTCGGCACTCTTAACTGCTAGGCCATCTCTCCAGCCCCATGAGTATACACATTTAGATCAAAGCCCATTAATAGTTTATTCAATAAAAAATCTTAAATTTATAGTATTACAAAGTGGTAGGAAATTTCTGAAGAGAAGAAATCAGAATCACTGAGAAAAATTGTTTTAATTTTATTTACTTATTCATTTTTTAAATTTTATTTATTTATTTATTCATTCATTTTTAAAATTTTATTTATTTATTTATTTATTTATTTATTTATTTTTATTTTTTATTTTTTTGGTCTTTTAGAGACAGGGTCTCCCTGTAGTCCCAGCTGTCCTGGAATTCACACTGTAGACCAGGCTGGCCTTGAACTCACAAAGATCTGCCTACCTCTGCCTCGCAAGTGCTAGGATTAAAGGCATGCACCACCATGCTCGGCTCATCACTGAGAAATTTAGCAATGGTTCCCCACTGGTACTTCAGGAATGCAACTGTGTGATAGTATGAAGGCAGTTGGTCACAGAACTGACTCAGCAATGAAATCAGCTGTGTACAGTTTCTACAATTATTGTTAGGTGAGTAGGCTTAAAGGGCAATGAGAAGAGATGACACAAAGTTCATCACAACATCCACAGACTCATCCTGAATTTACAGAAATAAATATAAATGCACATCTTTTCCTTGGAGAAGATGTGACATCCTCAGTCTTGGACCATTATGAATGAGTGGGCAAGCTTTTTGGAGGAAATAACACTCTGAAATGCTATGTCAATGTATTGATAATAATGGACACAAGCCCCTATAGAATAACCAATAATAAATTACATGTGTAAAAGGATAATTGAAGTTAAGCCATTTTGGACACAAGTCATTGTTGGTAATTTTTGTTTAGAAAGCAGAATATTAATGTCAAAAGTTAGGATCACTGATACATATCCCAGACACACACACACACACACACACACACACACACACACACACACACACATTTATGAGTTGATTGCTTAATTTACCATTTTTCCCCCTACAGAAATGGACAGATCTACAAGGATCACAATGCCTACAGATAAAGAAGTAACATGACTGTAGAGAGATTGATGTGTGTGAAAGCTTCCCTAGAATAGATAAATACATCCCCAGGACATGGTACAAGGCTACTGTCATGGAAAATATTTTGTAGTGTCCTATAATATTAGAGAAAGACATTTTGAAAGTCTTTATATTCACTTGACTTGAATGACAGTTTAATTTCCAAATAATCACTTCAGGCTGTGTTAATCTCCCCTTCCCTCTCTCTTAATATCATCTGACAAGAATTAGACATTCTAACAACCCCACAGAAAAGCAAACTCAACTGATATTTTAATGATATAACCCTGAGTAAATGCGACTAGATGAGAAATAGGCATTGTAGACAATTGCTATAAATTTTATTTTATTTTTTTTAAATAAATTTTTTATTGATGCTTTGTGTATTTCATACATCATTTTCCAATTCAGTTCAGGCTGCTACTATTTGAAAGTTTATTATGTTGAAAACTTGATCCCCAGTTTTAAAATTGGCCCTAAAGGGAGGTATTCAGTTCATGGGATACTATCCTTATGGATGAATTAATGATGTCTGTGCAATCATTTACTCACCATAATGGGGGTAAGTCCTTGAAATCAGAAAAATTCAGCCCATCTCATTTTTATTCAAAATTGATTTTCCAATGTTAATTATCATAACTCAAAAAAGAGCACTTGAAAAATAATGCTGTTATGATAAGATATATAAAAGGCTCAAAATCTTCACTAATTATACATTTTAAAGCCAGCTACCCCTCACACAACAGGGGGCTTCATCACCAAGAGGATTGTCTTGTTCTAAGGTAGGCTGTCCACTGGTCACCAATTGCTCATTAGCAGTACTGTGGTGTCTTTGATCTTCTACAATCAATTGAACAAATAATTCTTCAGTTGTTACCACAGGGTGTGTTTAAATAGGCACTGTCCTTGGAAGATCCAAGAAAATCAAGCTTTGCCGTGTCACCCTGGCCCTTCAAGAGAAAGTTTTTTATTTATTGTTTGCAGCATTCAAATGAAGTTAGCTTCCATGCAGTGCTGTTGCAGATTCTCCTGTTATCACATACTTTGCGAGCAATTTGGCTAATTATATCAAAAATAGTTATTTTGTTGTTTGTATTTTTTGTTTTGTTTTGTTGAGACAGGGTCTCTCAGGCTAGCATTGATCTCACAGAGATCTGCCTGCCTCTGCTTCCTGAGTGCTGCGATTAAAGGTCTGTGCCACCACCCCCAGCTCAATTTTTTAACTTAATTTTATTCTTTTTTTATGTGTATGAGTGTACTATCTGCATGTAGGTTGGTGCACCTGTGTCATGCAATGCTGCGGAGGTCAGAAGAGGGTCTTGGATTCCCCTGGAATTGGAGTTAAAGATGGTTCTTAGCTGCCGCCATGTGGGTGCTGGGAATCGAACCCAGGTCCTCTCCAAGAGCAGTCGGTGCTCTTAACCACTGAGTGATGTCTCCAGCCCCTGAATTTTATTCGTTAACAAATACACACACACACACACACACACACACACACACACAGAGTTTAATTTTTCACTCCTTATGACACTCCCTTATCCTCTTCCTCTCCTGCTGAACACTTTCATCCTAATAAGCCTTCTAACTGGATATTTCTGATTTATCCAGTGAATGTAATTACAGTTTGTTGCTTACTAGAACATGGAGGATGTGTAAGTGGCTAAATCCTCAAGAACATGATACCCTCCTTCTTCAACACCGGCTAAATTGCTTATAGTCCTTCAGAAAGGAATGGTTCTTCCCAAGCTTCTCTTTTTGTATTTCTAGTTCTTTTCTTTTGATCCTTCAATCATGCAATAAAATGAATTTCGGATTTGGGTCTTTGATCCTGTCCTCCCAAGTCTCTAAGTCTCTAAGACCAGGAACAAATTAATTTCAATTTAGTATAAATAACCCACTCTGTGCTATTAGGATACAGAGTACAAAGTAACCCCAAGCACACATGTTCCAATCTAGAATAGTAGAAAAAATGTAAGTCCTATGGTCTCCAGAATCTTATAATTCTTTCCATAAAAGACAAAATTATTATACTTATAACCTCTACTCTGAGGCTCTCAAGGAACAAAATTGACAAGATTCTTTGGGCTATAGAAGCAAAACATAGACTTGGGATATAAATGAAAATTGCCATGCTTTTGCTGCAAAGTCTGACTTATAACAATGAAAGTTTTGCAGTGCCTCATGGAAATGTTCTCCCTTTGGGATCCAGCATTTCTGATCTCACAGGTTTAAGGTGAAAAACATCACTACTCCTATTTGGTCATGGCAAGTGGAAACATCCATTTCTTCAACTCTGCCTCAAAATTGGAGTAAATTAATCTACTTATTTAGGACAATAAATCATATGATTATATGTAACATAGCATGTTGACTTTTATAAACAAAATATGTATTAAATGATGCCATGTAATAAAAAGTTCCTCACATAGAATACTCATTACAATATCCCTAAATGTAGACTCAAGCTCATATTCCTTGATCTTTATTCTAAATAGTTTTACTTCTAAGCCTCTGATCAACTGGATAAACCACTTAATATTGCTATCAGTGCCGGGCATGGCGGTGCTTACCTTTAATCCTGGCACTTGGGAGGCAGAGGCATGTGGATCTCTCTGAGTTCAAGGCCAGTTTGATGTACATAGTGAGCTCCAGGCCAGCTGGGACTAAAGGGAGACCCTGTCTCAAAAACAAAATAAATATTGCTATCAGTACATGTATATTCAAATCTTAAATATCTTGTCTTGTCACACAAAGAGAAAGAACAGGTGGGTATGTTAAAATTCTGCCCATTGGATCAAGTCTCCTTTACAAATATGTTTCAATACTCCTCTGAATGAAACTGTAGATAATAGTTGTCTATTTTTGGCTGAGCTTATGTACCAGGTTTGCCTACCTGTTAACAAATTTTCTTCTTCTTTCAGAGTCACAAATGACCCCATGCATATGCGTTCATCATGTGGTACTGATTTAAGAGTAGTGCACGAAATCAGATTCTAGACTATTGGTTGTACTGATTAACTTTACCTTCTGATTCCCGATATAGTAATACTTGATAACTACTGGCTCTGATCCACATAACCATCAGAAGTAATGTATGAGCAGAAAGATAGATTATCTGGAATGAACAAAACATAGTAGAGATGGCAAAAAAGTCTTGGTGGCCAAAAAATAGTTCCTATGTGTCTGATTCATCCTACTAACTTTTCCAAGGTTTTTATGGTAATAAATTAAAAAAAATCATCTGTAATCCTGTAGTAACTACTTATAAATCATATAGGAGGAACTGGGTATAAGCCACACAAATGTCATCTGGGGCAGAATCTGTGATAACCTGAAGAAATTCACCATTAATTTGTAACAAAGGTAAATACAGACCACAAAATTTAAGGAAGTACTTCCTCTCAGGAATGTGTAACTTATGGATTTTTTCCCTATTTACCTCCTTTTTACTCTTGATCCTACACAAGTCAAGACCTGTCTAGAGACATGAAGCAGTTCTAAGAATGAAATTTCATTCATGCTCAGCTTTTAGTGTGGATGCATTGGCTGAACATTTTTTTAAATAAACACAGTCCCTGATAAAGACCACTCCCTACTCCACAGACAAAATACCAAGTCTGTTCTTGCCAGTTGAGGGAAATTCTATTGGTTCATATCTCTATCAAAGATTTCTGTGGGTTGGGGTGGCTGACCTCATAGGAATTTTCAGAGGGACGACAGTGCACCTCAAATTTACCCTTTGATCATCCCACTTGACCTTTCTCAGGAAGATTCCCTAATGACTGACTACTCACTAAACGTTATTTCTCAGCAAGCTTCTCACAGCAAGAGCATCTCTGATACCAATAAAAAATAATAAAATGAAACTTTGATTCTGTAAAAATGGGGTCATTTAACTGGGAAGGGAAGAGGGGAGGACATTCAAGGAACCATGACAGTAAATGAGAAGAAGGAGGTCAAGAGAGTAGATAATAGAAAACAGGTATTAACAAGATGGTAGTTAATAGAAAACACGTATTAACAAGAGGTAAATAAGGTACTTTAATTGGGGAGAGAGGAAAGAAGATACATAGGGAATGAGGAGAGATAAATATAGCTAAGGTATAAGAACCCAGAGGGAATTGTGTTAACTCAGAAAAACATGGAAAAATACATATACAATATCTGAACATGAGAACATGTGCATACCTGAAGGGTGTATAATAAGAAACACAGTGCCAGACAGTAGAAACCTTGCTGTGAGCTTTTTGTCATAGTAGTCCAAAAAGACTATGAAAATAACATAGGTTGATGTCACGGCCCTTGATTAACTCTAAGTCACAGCTCTTGATTACCTCTAAGAACTTTCAGGTAAGACACTATTGCTGAAAACAGTACATACTGTGGACACAGGACTTGGTGCAAAGGAGCTGGAACTGACCTGGAGACCTCCTTCCTGAAGACTTTCTCTCATAGTTCTAAAGGATACTATGAAAGCTGCTAAGGGAGGAAGTCAATCAACTGCCCAACCCTGCTATAAAGCCTAATAAACACAGTAAACTATCTCTATTGGTGCAGCAGTGGTACTTTTATCTACGGGTAAATCATCAGCTATCTAATTGGAGTTAACTCCCTCTCAGTGGGAGAAAACTCATGGATGGCACTGTAAATATAGCCAAATATATCTGGCTGGATATTCCATAGACCCTAGATAAAACACTCTCTCTGGTGTATCACTTAAAATATGTTATTTCTTACTGTAGGCTAAATATGGAATATTGTATTTACAGACAACTATGCAGTTTACCATTCATCAAAGAAGCTTCTTTTTGCAACAGATGGAGACTATCACAATGTTCCAAAATGGTCAAAAAATATATATANATAGCGCCCAACCTTGATTGACACATCTAGAGTGGAACCTTAACAACTAAGGCTCACAGAATATAGCAGAACAAGGGTGAAGGTGGAGAGAATAACTAATGCATCCCACAGTTCTCACCTCATACATCAAAGTCTGAGGCACACAGATGGCCAAACCAGGCCAAATTTTAGAGAATAAGAGGCTGCAGAATGCCTGTCCCTGGGTAGAACTCCTCAACTCATACTCCCATAGCTCAGAGACTGTTGTGGAAGAGAAAGCCAAAAGATTGTAAGAATCAGGGTTGGTGCATGAACATAAGGAAACAAGGTGTTAGGCTTCTGAAACCTTGAAGCTAGGAACATTTGGGTATAAACTCTTCATCACAGAGGACTCAACATATATGACAGAATGCATGAAATACAGTGAGGGAGGCATGGGGGTGCAGATTGGAGAGGTGTCTAAATTTAATTAAGATCTATTATATTAAATATACAAAATTTAAAAAATATATATTTTTGGTCTTTTTGAGACAGTGTTTCCCTGTAGCCCCAGCTGGCCTGGAGCTCAATATGTAGACCAGGCTGGCCTTGAACTCACAAAGATCTGCCTGCCTCTGCCTCCCTAGTGCTGGGATTAAAGTAGTGAACCAGGACACCAGGCTCAAAAAAATGTAAAACTAAATGATTTTTACTTTAACATTGAAAATATTATCACTCTGAAATAGTCCATATATTTGACTTATTCAATTTTATTCATTTTATTTTGTTGTATGTATATTTGAACATGAAAATGTCCATGTAATAGATTCATTTTCTAATTTTTCCTCCCTTTCCTGCCTTCCATGATTCGTCTCTATCTTCTGTTTCTCTCCATTGTCTTCAATTCGTATGTTGTTTTGTTTTCTTTCCTTCTAATTTCTACCATTCCCTTTCTACTCTCTACCTTCTTCTTGGCTTATCCTTCCCCATTTTCATTTACTATTCTCCCTCCCTTTTCCCTTNTTACAGTCTAGTGGGGGGCAGCTCTGTCTTCCCCTCCCCTTCCCTTCCCTTCCCTTCCCTTCCCTTCCTTTCTTTTCCCTTTCTTCTTCTTCTTCTTCTTCTTCTTCTTCCCTTTTTGGCTCTTTCCTTCCCTTTCCTCTCCTTTCTTGCTTCCTTCTCCATTTCTCCCAATGCATTCATTCTCCTTTTTCTTCTCTTCTATCATTCCACTCCTCCTTCCCTTTTTCCTGAACAGAATAGTGGGTTGGTATGTGCAAATATATATTCACATTTCAATCTTCATTACTCTGTGCCTGGACATGTTCAATAATTGTAGATAATAATATACAATTTAGGAAACACTTTCTTTGAATGCCTAGGTTATAAGCTGAAAAATCAAAGACATCCATGGGAGTCATCTTTATTAAGGCTTCTGCCCATGTCTCTCTATCTGTCTCTCACTCTATAAAAAGAAAAAGTAATTGAGTACAGTGCAGAAGGGTAACATGTGACTACAGTACTATCTGTAGTCTCTCTTTTTCATGTGTAGGTCCCCCAAACATATTGACCAATTATTTATACACTCTATTCTTTCAGGATTCCTGTACAGATACCATAAATCAAAGAAACAGACTTAATTATTCTGACCTTTTCTCTAGAACCAAATTACGTGAACAGAATTCCACTTTCCAGACTAATTAATTAGGAAAATGCTGTATTTCCTTTGGGTTATGCTAGCTTGGAGAAATGACCATGGTTCAGGGT
The DNA here is from genome assembly GCA_009823505.1 of Rhizomys pruinosus. Lineage (NCBI taxonomy): Eukaryota > Metazoa > Chordata > Mammalia > Rodentia > Spalacidae > Rhizomys > Rhizomys pruinosus. The sequence goes on from VZQC01005946.1 coordinate 360,460, forward strand.
AGATTTCTTACCATATTTCTCATATTTTGCTAAAAGTAAATTATCTGTTCACCCACATACAGCACAGCATCAAAGACTGATTTATCTTCTAAAAATTTTCCTGCAGAATGCCCTGGGACTTCATGGGATTATACCTGTATTATCCATTGGGATTTAATTCATTCAAATAAAGCCTCTATTAATTTTCTCCTGAACTGATTCTCTATCTATGTTATATTCATATATATAAGTACAGAGTCATTCATTAAAACACACATTTATGTTTTTATGAACATAATGTTTTCAAATTTTTTATTTTAATCTAAATATATGCACATTTTCTTACTACATTAAAACAAGGAATTGCTCATTCAGTTTAGGTAACCCACACATACACTTCAAATGATTATTTTTATTTTCCTAATTTTATTAAACATGTCTCAACTTTTGTTTTTCTTCAAATATTTAGCATCAGCAAAGTACTGAGTAGTACTTTTCTTTTTTTTTAATTTTTTTAATTAATTTTATTTATTTCTGTATGTGTATGAATGTACTGTCTGCATGCAAGTTTGTGCACCCGTGTCGTGCAATGCCGCGGAGTTCAGAAGAGGGTCTCGGATTCCCCTGGAACTGGAGTTCTCCTGGAATTGGAGCTTCAGACGGTTCCCTGCCGCCATGTGGGTGCTGGGGATCGAACCCGGGTCCTCTGTAAGAGCAGTTCGTGCTCTTAACCGCTAGGCCATCTCTCCAGCCCCTTAGTAGTACTTTTCAGTAGTACTGAAAGTACTGATCTTTAAACTTAAAGAGAAAAATTTGGTAAGTAATTAATATGTGAATGCCTTTCTAAGGTACATGTTCTTGGGAGCTGGGGATATGGTTCAGTGGTTAAGAGGTCTGGCTGCCCTTGAAGAGGAACCAGGTTCGCTTCCCAGCAACCACATGGCAGCTAATAACCATCTATTATTCCAGTTTTGGGGAAAGTGATGCCATCTTCTGATCTCAGACTATGTAGGACATGGGTCCTACAAACATGTCCTTACAAACACATGCAGGCAATACACTCATATTCAGAAAATAATTTAACAAATAAAATATTTTAAAATATACATATTCTAAGTGATTTTATAAAGTAAGCTACCACTTTATCATTAATAAACAGTTTATTGATTAGCATTTCATTATAATTGTAGCAGATATGGATTTATCCAAAAATAAATTGAATTATGTTGCATATACTAAAGTTTAAAACTTTTTAGAAAGGATGTTCTTTTTACTTTCTGAATATTGGGGTCATATTTTTCTTATGTTGCTATAATTAGATTTTTAAAGATTACATTTAGAAATTTAGTATGCTGTCTTAATTATTAACTTTTTTGCTGGAAGAAACGATGTCTCTCATAGCTTATATTTCAAGTTGAAATCATTCTTATACAATTGTGCATAAAAGGAGATACATTCCAGTAAAAATTTAATCAGGTGTTCTCATTAGTCATCCAAAAATTGTGAAAATGTTTTGGCTACACAGTCCAAGGATACAGCTACTAATACAGCCCACCAGTGGCTTGTCAAGATGAGAAAAATCAGATTTCTTTGCTGTGTGAACATTCTTTTTTTTTTTTTAATTTTATTTATTTCGTTATGTGTATGAATGTACTGTCTGCATGCAAGTCTGTGCACCCGTGTCGTGCAATGCCGCGGAGGTCAGAAGAGGGTGTCGGATTCCCCTGGAACTGGAGTTCTCCTGGAATTGGAGTTACAGACGGTTCTCGTCCGCCATGTGGGTGCTGGGAATCGAACCCGGGTCCTCTGCAAGAGCGGTCGGTGCTCTTAACCGCTAGGCCATCTCTCCAGCCTAAGGGTTCTCCCTTTGCATGTTACACAGAGATTCCTGTACATATTTCTAAGCAAGTGTGTGTAAGCAAAGCATATGAAGAAAAAATTTTTGGAGCATTCTTCAGTAGCAAAGCTTTACTTTTCTTCAGGGTAGTCTTAAGAGAATTTTAAAAAGTTTAATAGTTTTAGCTCTGTGAAGGAAAGCAGTATCTTTCTTTGAGAGTTGTTATTTATTCTGTTTTCCTGCATATTTCCAATAACATAGATAATGACAAATTGTGGAGCCATTGATGAAAGGTTCATTGCTTGATAAAGTTCCAATGACCTAACGTCTGGTGAAAGTCTGCTCCACAGCTGACCTTGGTTTTTAATAATTCCCTTTATCATATTAATTCTTGTTTTCTGTAATCTGCTTAACCTTTGGCTTTGTAGCAATTAAGGTATCTGCTTCTGCCTCAAGGAACAGAAATGACACATAATTATGCCTTTTGCTTTATACAACTTAAAAGTATGATAAAGTAACAAGAATTCTACAGAAATGGTATCATGCATAGATTGCCCAAGTAAAGAAAGGAATTTTGGCTTCATGGTCAGGTTTAAACAAAAAAGATAATAGTTGGGAAAAGGGAAACAAAGTCCAGTGAGGTCACAGGATCTAGTTTTCTGATTCAAAGATAAGTAGCCTTTAGGAAAACATCTCAGCAGTAGGTATAAAGAAAGAAACTGAGGAAATCAAAGACCAGAATAAAAGCAAGATATGAGTCAAAGCCGCATCAGCCACAAAATAGCTTACAGCTTGAGCAAGCAAGGAACTAAAACAAGTAATATAAAGCTCTCTATTGTTAAAGCTTTAAATCTCACTTTTTATACTGTCTAGAACCTATATAATTGCAAGGCATAAACAGTGAGGTTCTTCTTTTTTTTTTTTTTTTTTTTTTTTTTTTTTTNTAGAACCTATATAATTGCAAGGCATAAACAGTGAGGTTCTTCTTTTTTTTTTTTTTTTTTTTTGTCTTTTTGAGACAGGGTCTCCCTGTAGCCCCAGCTGTCCTGGAACTCACTCTGTAGACCAGGCTGGCTTTGAACTCACAAACACCTGCCTGCCTCTGCCTGCCTAGTGCTAGGATTAAAGGCATGCGCCACCATGCCCAGCAACAATGAGGTTCTTGGAGTCAAAAGATAATATTAACTTTGCTTTGCTGCAAAAATTGATAAACTGCTGAGCTTAGCTGAGTTGTTATACTATTATTGTTTGATGTAATTGTTTTTTTTTTTATGTCTCAAGAGAATGGCTGTACCATTTTGATTGTTTTACTTTTTTGTTGTTAAGAACTATATTGAAGAGGAATGGCAATATTGGACAGCCTTGCTGTATTCCTGCCTTTAAGGGGAATGCTTCCAACTTTTCTCCATTTAGGATGATGTTGGCTGTGGGGTTCTTGTATATGGCTTTGATTACATTGAGGAATGCTCCCTCCTGTCCAATTCCCTCTAGGACCTTAAGCATGAAGAGATGCTGGATTTCATTGAAAGCTTTATCAGCATCAATTGAGATGATCCTGTGGTTTTTGTCTTCCAGTCCATTTATGTGTTTTATGATATTTATTGATTTACATATGATGAACCATCCCTGAATCTCTGGTATGAATCCAACCTGATCATGATGGATGATTTTTTTTTTTTATGTGGGTCTCTACGGGATTTGCAAGTATTTTTTTGAGAATTTTTGTATCTGTTTTCATTGATGATATGGGTCTATAGTTTTCTTTCTTGTCTGTCTTTACCTGGTTTTGGTATTAGAATCTTGCTGGCCAGCTTCATAGAAGGAATTTGGGATATTTTCCTCTGTTTGTATCCTTCTGAAAAGTTTGAGTAGTAATGGTTGTAAGACCTCTTTAAATGTTTTATAGAATTCTACTTGAAACCATCTGGGCCTGGGAATGATTACAAAGATTTAAGAAAATGAATGACCAACTCAAAAGATGGAATAAAGAACAGAACAGAGATTTCACTAGAGAGGAACGAAAGGTGGCTGAGAAACATCTTGAAAAGTGTTCAACATCATTAACAATTAAGTAAATGCCAATTTAAAACAATTTAAGGTATCGTTCCAGTAAGACTATCTAAGATCAAGAAAACAAAAGACACCAAATGATGAAGAGGTTGTGGGGAAAGGGGAACACTCATCCACTGCAAGTTTGAGTGTGAACTCATACAACCACTATGGAAAGCAGTATGGATAACCCTTAAAAGACTCAAAATAAGTGTTTTACCTGCATATACACAACTATACCACATGCATGCAGGGGCCAGAACAGGGTATCAGATCATCTGGAACTTTAACTGCTGATGATTGTTAGCTGTCATGTGGGTGCTGGGAACTGAACCTGGGTTCTGTGGAACAGCAGCCAATGTGTGTAACTGTTGAGCCATCCCTTTAGCCCCTTAAGCCTAACTTTATTCTTTAAATGTCTTAAAGCAATCGAAGATGAAGAAAAAACAAACAAACAAAAAAAGAAGATGAAGAAAAAACAAAAAAATCACATATCCATTCAGTTATCTAAACTCTTTTCTACCTGAAGATAGATAGGAATAATAAGACAATGTTATCATTGGCCTAAAGTGCGTTAGCGTATTTAAATATATAGATACAATTTTGTTCTATCAAATTAAACTTATAACAATCTTTTAGGGCTGGCCATACTAGCCCATGACTTTAACCCCAGGATGCAGAAGGCAGAGGCAGGTGGATCTCTGTGAGTTCTAGACCAGACTTATCAAGTTCAAGGCCAGCCAGGGCTGCAAAGTGAGACCCCATCCCCCCACAAAAAAATGTTTAAGAATTGTATTCTTTACGCAGGGTGTGATTGTGCATGCCTTTAATCCCAAAAGTTGTGAAGCAGAGGAAAATGGATCTCTGTGAGTTCAAGCCATCTGGATCTACAAGGAGACTCTGTCTCACAAAAACAGAATCAAAAAGGTATTCTTTTGTAGCTCAGAATCACAAAGTTTCTATGAAAGAAAACATAGGTCTTTATAATAACACTGATTTATGAATATATGTATATATATTATNATATCTTTGAGACAGGGCCTCCCATTAGTCCCAGCTGTCCTGAAACTCACCATGTAGACCAGGCTGGCTTGAACTCACAAAAATCTGCCTGCCTCTGCCTCCTGAGGGCCTGCACTACTAAGCCTGGCTATATCTTAGAATTCTTTTCTGCAGTTATTTGCTTGTGGGTAGTCTGCACATGCCACAGCATCGTGTGGAGGTCAAAGGACAATTTAGAAGAGTCAGTCTTCTCCTAACATGTGAGTCCTAGGGATCGAACTCAGGACATCAGGCTTGGTGGCAAGTACGAATGTCCCCTGAGCCATCTTGCCAGCCCAACTCTTTTACTTTTTTTTTTTTTGTCCATACCAAGTGGTATAACCAAATAGTAAGGTAGTCTCTCTCTCTCTCTCTCTCTCTCTCTCTCTCTCTCTCAGATTATTTTTTGAAACAGGGTCTCACTATGTAGCTCTGGCTAGATTGGGACTCACAGAGATCCACCTGCATCTGCTTCCTGGGTGCTGCTCAGCAGTTAACTATATTTCTGAATGAATCAGAAAGAGAACAAAAATAAAGGAATTACACAATGGTCTTTTTTTTTACACCTACTTGGATTCCATTATATAAAGGACTGTTGCATAAATTGGAGGGGTCATGTACAGAGACAGAGCAAGGTCTCTTCAGAAGGCGTCTATAAGATAACATTAGGCAAGGATATAAAAATTTCATATTAAGGAAGTAGGTTTAAGAGAAGAAATAAGATACCTTTCTTTAATGTGTGTTTATGTTGTAGAATTAGTGGAATGGAATATGCTTTCAAAAAAAGAAAGAAAAGTTTAATGACCAATGAATAACTGTGCTTCATCAACAATGAGATCTGGAAAATGCTGATACATCTGAAAAAGAACAAATGCTGTCATGAGAATGTGAAGGAGGAATTCAATGTAAGGAATGGGAAAGGTCCAATATAGAATTCCTGTGTTCCTGGGAATACAGATGTCAGAGTTACTGCTGGGATTCAGAGACTCTGGAATGAAATTACTGTGTGAAATTATTCTGATTGACTTCTGCTGGCTGCTCCACCAGAGAAGAAAACTTAGAGAGTGCCCGAAGCTGTTTGAATGTTGTTACACCATCCAAATCTACTGATGCATCAGCTTTCCACTATCAGTCTTTCACATGCACACACACAGGATAACCACAAGCAAGAATACAAGGGTAGAGTACACTCACTCCACCAACAAGAGTACAAAGGTACATTACACTCACTGCAACAACAAGAGTACAAGGATAGAGAGCACTCACTACACCAACAAGAGTACAAGGGTAGAGTACACTCATTCCACCAACAAGAGTACAAGGGTAGAGTACACTCATTCCACCAAGAGTACAAAGGTAGAGTACACTCATTCCACCAACAAGAGTACAAGGGTAGAGTACACTCAGTCCACCAACAAGAATACAAGGGTAGAGTACACTCAGTGCACCAACAAGAGTACAAAGGTAGAGTACACTCTGCACCAACAAGAGTACAAGGGTAGGGTACACTCAGTCCCACCAAAAAGAGTACAAGGGTAGAGTACACTCAGTCCACCAACAAGAGTACAAGGGATAGAGTACACTCACTGCACCAACAAGAGTACAAGGGTAGAGTACACTCACTCCACCAACAAGAGTACAAGGGTAGAGTACACTCAGTCCACCAACAAGAGTACAAGGGGTAGAGTACACTCACTGCACCAACAAGAGTACAAGGGTAGAGTACACTCACTCCACCAACAAGAGTACAAGGGATAGAGTACACTCACTCCACCAACAAGAGTACAAGGGATAGAGTACACTCACTCCACCAACAAGAGTACAAGGGTAGAGTACACCCAGTCCACCAACAAGAGTAGAAGGGTAGAGTACACTCACTCCACCAACAAGAGTAGAAGGGTAGAGTACACTCGCTGCACTGGAGACCCAGCTGTCCTGGAGCTCTGTAGACCAGGCTGGCCTTGAACTCACAAAGATACGCCTGCCTCTGCCTCCCAAGTGCTAGGATTAAAGGCATGCACCACCATGCCCGGCTTAAAGTTAATTAAATTTTAAACATTCTTTCATATCTTCCAAGGGCTATAGTTAAAGGGTGAATTATCTCTAGTAGTACCTTGAGAACATTACTATTGCACAGTATCTCCAGGCAGTTGAGGTGTAGCTGATACTGACAGAGGAGTCTTGTTTGACTCAAGGAGACCAATATTTTGCTTTATTGATTTAGTGGCCTTTGGTAACACTCTCTGGCATTTCAGACGCCAACTGTACATTAGCAAGTGACGTCTCATAATATTTTTCCAAGCTTACACCAGGTCTTTGGCAAGAGGGTCTTACTGCCTTTCTCCTTGCAGGTATCCCGTTTTATAGGCAAAAAGCCTTAATATTTTTTTGGGGGGGCTTAAATCTCCTAGCCAACATCTCCTAGGCACACTAGTTCATTGCTGATATCAGAGCTCTCCTGTATTAATATATTTTGCTTAATTACACAGCTTATAAAGACTTTACTATTATATTTGGCTCTGAATAGAGAATTATCCTTTCACAGTTCCTATGTCTATCAGTCAATTAAAGAAAGTAGTTATACCTGTTTTTATAAGAAATTACCACTATAACAGTTGGCTCTAATTTATAGTTAGGGAATGACTTCAGTACCATCATGTTTTTCTTTTTCCTATAAAAGGGAGAGGTAGGAAGGTTTCTCAGCATCTGGAAAGTAAACTTCATTAGGGCACATTATAAACAGTTATTCCAAATAGAATTCAGAGAGATGCTCAGTGTCTGTGACTCAGGCAGTCTGATGTTCCTCTTCCTTTTAATGTTCAAATGGGTCAGCCTCTCTGGTGGCATTTTCCAGTCCATCCTCCACAGCCCATAGTCATACATTTTCAGGCATTTAGGTTGGTGTTTTTACCAGTGGGAACATACAAATCTCCTCCCATTGTTAGTTTCAAGATCTCAAAATTAAAAATTTGTCAAAAGGTTTGGAATACAGAGTTTTCCATTTGTATCCAGAAGAAGCACTACACTACCTCCCACCTACCTATTTTTGTTTTTTTAAATTTTTGTATTTTGACCTATAGATGACTAAGTTGTCTTACACACACCTATAAATAGGAACCAAGGTGTAAGTTTTCATCAAATTCACCCAAACTGTTTATCATTGAGTGTATGCTACTTATTTGGTAAGTAAACTTAAAATTAATTCCTTTAAATTATCCTACAAGTAAAAGAAAATGATACGAGGTAATACTGTATAACACAGAAAAACATAGAGACCATTTGTGTACCTTAACCCCAAAGTTATTGTTAGAAATTCAATACAAATTATAAATAAAACAATTAACATTTTATATTCCAAATTAGTTCAAATGTGCTACCATTTCCACCAAAAGCTTCAACCAAATTTAACTAATATACACATTTTACTAAGTCTTAAAATATCCTATAATATGTGGACAAAGCTTGGACAAAGTTGAATACCTGCCAAATAAATTTTAACCAAATATACAATTTGTTCTTTAAAACTATATGACTAGATTATGACTTCAGAGAAATCAAGTCCATTAACTTATATGGTTTATTTTGTATTTCTGTATAAATCTCTACTGAAATACCTCTATATATAAATATGTTATTTTTCAGTATACCATTTTACACTGCAAACCTTACAAAGTGGATTTTAATGACCATCTTCTCCAAGCTCTTGGCTTTCTCCAGGCCTGGCATGAAAACCTGATTTAAAGATTTTTCAATATCTAGCTCTTAATAACATTTTCTTTTATAGTTCTTGCGCCCATTAGTTAATTGAAGACTGGCTAGATATGCCCAATGAGAAGTTGTTACCATAATTACCGTCTTGATATTTTGTTTGTTTGTTTTTGTGGGAGCTTCCAGGAAGCTTCCTTTGTCATGAGCAGGTACAGTACAGTCCTGCTAAGGCAAGGGGGACACAGTGCCCACTTTGTGGACACTGTGGGGAACTGACTGCTTGGCACAGAGGTCAGTTGGTCACTACTGTAACCCGACTGGAGGGGTACTTCTTATTCAGGTCCTTAGCCTGGGACGCCACATGTTTCCCACTCTTGGCCATGACTTTCCACCTGCCCAGAGCCAGGACAGGAATTTCACTCACAACACCAGCTACACAGGTTGGTGGTCCACAAAGACAGCCTTTTTCTAACCCACTGGCCACCCAAATGAAATGCAGGCCTGAACACCAGCTATCCAGATTGGAACCATTTTTCCAACCCACTGGCCATCCAAACAAAATGCAGGCTTGCCTTAGCCTGTATGTGTGCAATAATTAAAAAAAATGGTGGCCGAAAATTTGGCAATGATGTTAATGGGAATTCACATTTAAATTTTTTTTTAATTCTTAAAATTTTATATTTTTTTCCCAAAGACCGAAAAACATTAACACTTTAATACAATGAAAACTTGGTTGCAGCTTTGTTTCAGATGTTGAAAGGGTGTAACCAGTAGGTGGCAGTGTAGATCCATTAAGATATTCAATGAATTTTTAAAATTTTTAACAGATAACCCATAACTTATGTTGAAATTGAATTATGTGTTGGCTGTTTAATATAAATTTGCGTCCTGAGAAGGAAGGGCCATGTTCCAACTCAGTGGCAATGTTTTTACTGGTATTATAGCTGTTAACAGTAAAATATACTTAGAACACAAGTACACACATCCATACACGTGCGCACGCACATGTACATATATAAATACATACATACATACACACATACATACATATATACATGCATAATAAAAAAAAAGTTTTGTTAGGTCGACCTGCAAGAAAGGAAAGCCACGTTGTTTGATTTTCAATGAGAAACATGAAATTTTTATAATTTTTTCATAGGGTTGTTTTTACATAATTAGAATAAATGTCCCAGTAACACACAAAACAGCTGAGATACATATGCGACCTCTTAGGCCCATTCCCAACCACTTGCCTTCAATGAACTATCCCTAAATTCTACTCCTATTCTTTCCCTATCCTGTCCCTACTGGTTAATTGTCCTTAGGCTGTCCCTCTGCTAAGCCTAACTGTCCCTATGCTATTTACAAATCTAAAGATTAAGCCAGGCATGGTGGTGCACACCTTTAATCCTAGCACTTGGGAGGCAGAGGCAGGCGGATCTTTGTGAGTTCAAGGCCAGCCTGGTCTACAGAGTTCGTTCCAGGCCAGCTGGGGGTACATGGAGACCCTGACTCGAAAAGACCAAGACAAAACAAAACAAAACAAACAAAACAGAATTCTGATTACTTATTCAGAGTACACTGAAGGGGATCTTATNGTACACTCACATCCACACAAGTATGTAGGAAAAGGTACATTACACTCACTGCACAACAAGAGTACAAGGATAGAGAGCACTCACTCACCAACAAGAGTACAAGGGTAGAGTACACTCATTCCACCAATAAGAGTACAAAGGTAGAGTACACTCATTCCACCAAGAGTACAAAGGTAGAGTACACCCACTGCACCAACAAGAGTACAAGAGTAGAGTACACTCACTGCACCAACAAGAGTACAAGGGTAGAGTACACCCAGTCCACCAACAAGAGTAGAAGGGTAGAGTACACTCACTACACCAACAAGAGTACAAGGGCAGAGTACACTCACTCCACCAACAAGAGTACAAGGGTAGAGTACACTCAGTCCACCAACAAGAGTACAAGGGATAGAGTACACTCACTGCACCAACAAGAGTACAAGGGTAGAGTACGCTCACTCCACCAACAAGAGTACAAGAGTAGGGTACACTCACTCACCAACAAGAGTACAAGGGTAGAGTACACTCACGCCACCAACAAGAGTACAAGGGTAGAGTACACTCACTCCACCAACAAGAGCATGGGGGTAGAGTGTGCTCACTCAACCAACAAGAGTACAAGGGTAGAGTACACTCACTCCACCAACAAGAGTACAAGGGTAGAGTACACCCAGTCCACCAACAAGAGTAAGGGTAGAGTACCTCACTCCACCGAACAAGAGTAGAAAGGGTAGAGTACCCGCGCTGCACGGGAAGACCCGCTGTCCTGGAGCTCTGTAACAGGCTTGGCTTGAACTTCACAAGAATACGCCTGCTTCCGGCTGCCAAGTGCTAGGATTAAAGTCATGCAACACCACGCATCCCCGGCTTAGAAGAAGTTAAGTAAATTTTAAAACATTCTTTCATATCTCCCAAGTGCTAAATAGTTAAAGGGTGATATTCTAGTAGTACCTTGGAACATTACATGCACAGTAATCCTTCCAGGACATTGGAGTGGTAGCCGGAAACGACAGAGGAGTCTTGTTTAACTCAAGGAGACCAATAGTTTTGCTTTATTGATTTAGTGGCCTTTGGGAACACGCTCTTTGGTCTCTGGCATTATTTCAGACGCAGGAGCGCAACGTACATTAGGACAAGTGGACGTGCTCATAATATTTTTTTTTCCAAGCTACACCAGTCTTTGGCAAGAGGGTCGTTAGCTAACTTATTGCCTTTCTCCTTGCAGGTATCCCGTTTTATAGGCAAAAGCCGTTAATATTTTTTGGGGGGGCTTAAAATCTGCCTACCACATCTCCTCGGCACACTATTTCATTGTTGATGTCAGAGCTCTCCTGTAATTAATATATTTTGCTTAAGTGCAACAGCTTATAAAGACTTAAATTATATTTGGCTTGGAATAGAGAATTATCCTTTCAGTTATCCTATGTTATCTATCAGTCATTTAAAGAAGTAGTTATACCTGTTTTTATAAGAAATTTCCACTATAACAGTTGGCTCTAGATTACAGTTAGGGAATGACTTAAGTAACCATCAGTTTTTCTTTTTCTATAAAGGGAGAGTAGGAAGGTTTCTCAGCTCTGGAAAGTAAACTTTCATTAGGGCCCATTATAAGCAGTTAACTCCAATAGTATTTAGAGAGATGCTCTGTGTCTGTGACGCAGGCAGTCTGAATGTTCCTCTTCCTTTAATGTTCAAATGGGTCGCTGCTCTCTGGTGGCTTTTCCAGGTTCCATCCTCGGTCACAATGTTGCACAATAGATCATACATTTTCAGGCATTAGGTTGGTGATTTTTACCCGTGGGAACAAAAAATTCTCCTCCCATTGTTAGATTATTTCAATCAAGGTCCTCAAGAAATTGAAAAATGTTGTCAAAGTGATGTGGTATAGACAGAGTTCCATTTGTATCCAGAAGAAGCACTACACTAACCGCCGCACCTAGCTTATTTTTTGTTATTTTAAAGTATTTGTAGTTTGACATAGATGACTAAGTTGTCTTACACACACCTATAAATAGGACAGGTAGTAGAGTATTCATCAGACAATCACGCCATGAGTACTTGTTTAATAACACGTTGAGTGTGATGTTCTACTTAGTTGCGTAAGCGTTAAACCTATATTAACTGGTTATGGTTTGACGCTAATTCGATACATCCATACTTCTCCGCGGTACAGCGATGTGCCGATCAGCTCATCCGGTCAATCACTAAAGAATTTAGCTGCACTCGTATGCGAGGTGTCAGCATTACCTACTAGTAATAGTACATACACAGAAGAGGCATAGAGTGAACAATGCTAGGTAGGTCTACGCACCTAATCATCCAAGATGATATTCTGTAGTCTTAGGATTTAGCTTTCTACTAAATGTCCCGTAGCTACAAATTATAAATAAACTACGTGATATCATTTATCATGAGTCCAAATATGTCAATGAAGATCGTATCCTAATAAAGAGCAATATTTCCACGAAAATAAGCTCTCACCAGTACGTGTAAACTATGCATTATTACACGAATTAATCGGTAACTTCCTTTGCAAGAATAGTTCTGACTACAACTACATTGATTTGCCAACTGTGAGACCGAAAGTGCTGGGAGACGAACAAAGTTGAATACCTGCCAAATACTTTTAACCAATATACATTTGTTCTTTAAAACTATATGACTGGATTATGGCTTCAGAGAAATCAAGTCCATAACTTATATGGTTTATTTGGTATTTCTGTATAAATCTCTACTGAAATACCTCTATATAAATACATGTGTTAGTTTTTCAGTATAAATAACCATTTTACACTGCAAACCTTACAAGTGGATTGTGATTGACCATCTGCTCCAAGCTCGGTTGGCTTTCCTCCAGCCTGGCATGAGAACCTGCTTTAAAGATTTTCAATATCTAGCTCTTAATAACATTTTCTTTTATAGTTCTTTTGCTATGCGCCCATTAAGTTTAATTTGAGACTGGCTATATATGCCCAATGAGAAGTTGTTACCATAACAACCATCTTGATTTTTTTTGTATTGTTTTTGTGGGAGCTCCAGGAAGCTTCCATTGTCATAGCCCCCCCCCAGGGACAGTACGTCCTTCTAAGGGAAGGGGGACACAGGGCCCACTTTGTGGACACTGTGGGGAACTGAATGCTCGGCACAGAGGTCAGTTGGTCACTACTGTAACCCGACTGGAGGGGTACTTCTTATTCAGGTCCTTAGCCTGGGACGCCACATGTTTCCCACTCTGGGCCATGACTTTCCACCTGCACAAAGACTGCTAGTCTCTGGACAGGAATTTCACTCACAAAACCAGCTACACAGGTTGGTGGTCCACAAAGACAGCCGTGTTTCTATTTCTTCTAAACAACCCGACTGAGCCACCCCAAATGAAATGTAGGCCTGAACACCAGCTATCCATATGGAACCTTTTTCAACCCACTGGCCATCCGAACAAAAATGCAGGCTTGCCTTGGCCTGTATGTGTTCAATAATTAAAAAAATGTGGCCGAAAATTTGCAATATGTTAATGGGAAAGTCCACATTTAAATTTTTTTTTTAAGTCTTAATTGTTATATTTTTTTCCCAAAGACCGAAAAACATTAACACTTTATACAATGAAAACCTGGTTGCCGCTTTGTTTCAGATGTTGAAAGAGTGTAAACAATAAGTGGCAGTGTATATCCATTAAGATATTCATGAATTTTTTAAAAATTTTTAAGCAGATACCCATAACTTATGTTTGAAATTGAATTATGTGTTTGCTGTTTAATATAAATCTATGTCTTGATAAGGAAGGGCCATGTTCCAACTCAGTGGCAATGTTTTTACTGGTATTATAGCTGTTAACAGTAAAATATACTTAGAACACAAAAAATACACTCATCCATACACAAAGTGGCGCGCACGGCCATGTACATATATAAATACATACTACATACAACAACATACATACATATATACATGCAAATAAAAAAAAAGTCTTTTATTAGGGGTCGACCTGCAAGAAAGGAAAGCCACGTTGTTTGATTTTCAATGAGAAACATGAAAATTTTTATAATTTTTTCATAGGGTTGTTGTATTTTTACAAATGGAATAATTGGTCCCCGTAAACACAACAAACAGCTGGATACTTGCGACCGCCCTCGTAGGCCCATTCCCAACCACTTGCCCTCAATGACTATTTTTCCACCCCCTAAATTCGACTCCTATTCTTTCGCCGATCCTGTTCCCTACTGGTGTAATGTCCTTAGAGGCTGTCCCCTCTGCTAAGCCTAACTGTCCCCATGCTATTTACAAAATCTAAAGAGTAAGGCCAGGCATGGTGTGCACACCTTTTAATTCCTACCAAGCACGTGGGAGGCAGGCAGAGGCAGGCGGATCTTTGTGAGTTCAAGGCCAGCCTGGTCTACAGAGTGAGTTCCAGGACAGCTGGGGCTACAGGGAGACCCTGTCTCAAAAAGACCAAAAAACAAAAAAAACAAATCTAAAGATTAAGGAGGGTGCCCAAAAGTAGACAGGTCAAAGTTGTTTGTAGTCTTGGACTGATTTAACTTGTCTTATTATTAAGGACTTTGGAAGAATAATAATTATCCATAACCAGAACAATAATCACAATAAGAACCACTATTAATCAATACCAATTATCAATAATTATTATTAACCATCATTAGTCACAATAATCATCATTAATAATTATTATGAATAATAACTGTCAATAATAATAGCCAACAACAATGAACAATTTATTATTAGTCTTGATTTTAATCAATTATTATTAATAATTATATTCAATAACAATAATTATAACTATTACCAACAATTACTAACAATAATCAACAACAATTTATCATTAAACTGAATAATATGCATACTATAAACCCAATTAAAATTGTTAACACTAAGGGCTATAAAACAAACATTTTTTATGAGTTGAATCTATCTTTGTTTATAGTCAGCTCCTAATTAGATTTGAACCTGTAGGATTATAATAAATTAAAAGCAGGAACTTGCATTCACTCGCACACACAGTTTGAAGATGGACTTAAAGAAACATAAAACAGTTTTATTCAAAATTTTTCTCATTTAAATTGAACCAAAATATCAATTCATGTTGTGGAAGAGGCTTTTACTAATGGTCCTTAAGAAAATACAATTTATTGGAGCAAGTTCCTTTTGTTAGCACTCCAGAGCCTGTAAACTCTCCTAGAAATCCATCTATTTTGTCTCCAAAATGCTGAAATCAAAAGACTGTTACTCTAAGTCAAAATTTAAAGGGCGTGATTTAGATACCACGCACTCAGTCTGGGTGGCTACTATGTGTGCAGCAGGCAGGCTGGTGGCACCAGAGAACAAACCACGTGCGATCACGAATTCTTTGGGAAAAAAGATATTTTAAAAAGAGCAAGATAATATTAAATCAACCAATTAATTTTAATTGTGCACATATATTTAGTCAAAAGATATCTAGGGTACCTGGGGGTTAAGTAAAAATATTACATTTTAAGTTAAGCATGCTGAAATGGATTTGAATTACTGAAGTGATACAGCTAGCTGAATCCCAATTTTGAATCCACAAGTAGCCAGCAGGTTTAGGTAGGAAGAGTTAGATTTAGAAAAAACCCACAAGAAGACAAGAGACTAATAAAAAAAGTGGCCAAGGTTTAAAATTATCTGGAAAAAACTGCCCTTGGTAGGGTGGTTCCCAATGAAAGGCCTTAATTTGCATCAGAGAAAAGTAGGCTCTGGCCCTGGCTGAGCAAGAGAGCTGGAGAAAATTTACATATGGACAAGTTAAAGTTGGAATGGAACCCAAAGAACTGGTTCTTCTCAGTAGGGGATGAAGTCATTCTTTGTGGCGGGGGGTTGGGGGGGTGGGGAGGTTGAAACCAGAAAAGTTTTTTTTTTCTTATTAGCATTTTACCATTTATTGTAGAAATATGAATACTTTTATTTCACATTTAACTCTAAAATGTGTTGATAAAGATAAACAGTGAATTCCTTATTTAGCAATATTCAAATAACCAAAATGTTGGTATGCTGTGTTTCCATGTTTGTATTTACTCTTAAATTTCCTCCTTGACTTCACCCTTGATCCAATTTTTTTTCAGTTGTGCACATTGTACAGTTCCATGAGTGTGACTTCTTTTTAGAGTTCTATTTTTCGTGAAATATAGCTTTATTTTCTTGTGGTCTGATAGAATACAGATTGTCATTTCAGTTTTCCCAGTTTTTAAGACTTGGATTGTGTCCTAATTAGTGGAAAATTTTGTTTTTTTTAAATATATATTTTGCACAAGAATATCAAATCTAGACCCATGTCCTCCACCCTATCCCCCCACCCCACCAGAGCTCATGTATTCTGCCAAACATGCCTTTCATCTCTTTCTCAGTCTTTCTCAATATTCTCCATGTGGAAGTTGACTGTTTTGAGCAGAAGTTCACTGTTTCACTCAGTTCTTTGATGCAGTCCTTTCTGTTGTTGTTGTTTTTGTTGTTGAAACCAGAGTTTTTAGACCTGTAGAAAAATGGCTCCAAGGCCAAGCATGTCTACTATGCCTTCATATTAAACTCAGCCTTGAAGTCACTGGCTTTTAAGCCTGCAGGAGTGACCAAGCCAGGAGGCACATGTCTGGAGGAAATAGGATGCTCATTCTGGGCCAAAGCAGAGCCTTGCAGTTTTCCTCCATGTGTACAAAGTCACATGTTCCCAGATCATCCTCCCATCCACTGAAACCAGCAGGAAAGAAGGCTCCACTGAGAAGGATACATATCAGGAGAGAGAGAAGAAAGAGAAGAAAAAGGCAAGATTTAGAAGTTCACATACCTAAGTTAAGGTTTCCTCCTGCCCCACATCCAGGCGCCATTTGTAAAGGTCCCACCGAGATTTGTGGGGGGGGGGCCCATTTAATCCCAGGATGATCTATGATGAAAATATGCACAGGAAAGCACACCACATGGATGCATGTTAAGGTCCAAATGCAGACAGAGCTTTTATTCCAAAATATCTGGTTATATATCCAGCATGACTCATATCCCAGGGCCAAATCCTAAATCTTTTTGTCACTAAATCTCACCCCATGGGTGTGGCCAGGGAGGTCCCATTGGTTTAGAATGCTGCCCATCTTAACTAAGTTTTCCCAAACTTCTTGTTTTAATTGTTACTTGTTACTATTGGCACTGGAATACTTTCCTCATCTGAAATAACTCAGTATAAAATAAGTGGTTATGCCTGACGTAATGAAGTAGTATCACTTAAAACTGTATTTTATCATTTTCACATCATTATGTTTAAGGTCCTGCATGTTGGAAGACTAATTAAAATTTCTTTCAGTGATGTTGCACAGTTTTGGAACTGGCTCCTTTAGAATGCTCTGAACCGAATGGCCTTGTCAGAGTTGTCAATATTTCTAAGCAGAGTCTCTAATCTTCACTTGATTTTCTTCTGGTGTTCAAGAGCACAACCAATTACTGTGGACTGAAATTTCTTATCAACGGACCCAGGTGGCACCTCAGATGAACATGCACAGTACAGCAGCATTAAATGACTCTTGGCATTTCCCAAGTCATCCAGGAACTTACTGACCACATCATCTACAATCTTTGTGTCCTGCTTTAAGGATTCTTGCTGCTGAGGGTTTCAAATTGTTTCTACTGAAACTTCAACAGTGAGGGTTCGTCCCATAAGATGGTTGGCTGTCAAAAAATTTAACTCTTCCCTTTCTCTGTCACTGATCTGTCTCATATCCTGGCTGTTCTGGATACTGTTGAGTTCAAAACTGTAGACGATGACCAGATGTAGATGTGGACAATGAGTAGAGTCTTCATGATTGAATTATGGTATTTTTTTCAAGAAGGACAGAAACGAGTCACAGATAGAAACTTGTGAACTGCCAGTCAAAATGTAATGTTCTGTGAAACTGATAATAAGAAGGTCTTCAGTAGATGAAGACCCAAACCCTGCATCTCCAGAAGCATAAGCCAAAAGAAAACTGTTTTGTTTATAAAGTTCTCAAGCTCCTTTCTTGTAAAAATTACAAGGGACTAACAGGATTACTCTCACTGCTACAGAAACATGAAGAGGTATAGAAAGCCAATGATTGTTGACAGAGGAAGAGTTTTTTTTTCAAGATTCAAGCTTCTGATAGGTGACCTAAACCTAATTGATCAGTCCTAAACATATGTATATATAGGCATTACAAAATGGACTCTTTAGGTTGTATATACATACATATGTGTTTCTGTGTATTAAATATGCATATTACCATAGCAATAATAATCATAGAAGAAAGAACTATGAATTTGAGAGGAGATGGTAGAAGTTACATAGGAGGTGTTGGAGGGCGAGAGGAAGTGGAGATACATTTCATATGTGAACTTCTTAAAAATTTAAAGAATTAAGAAACATTGAATGATGAGTTAAAAGGTAACTGCAAAAAAGAGCTTTTTTCTATCAATTAGCCAGTCAATACATTTTTGTATAGTAGTCAACAATATGACACAATATACAAGTATAAAAAAATGAATAATGAAATTTGGTTTTTACTCTTCTTATTTAGTAAGTTAAGTAATTGGACTAAAAAATTCTTATAAAAGAAAGCAAATTGTTATTAGACACAATAAAGAACCCTAGGTACAGTTTCCTATGTGGGAGGCAACGACTGAACATTGCATGATGAGATTAAGTTTTTTGAGGAGCTATTGCAACTTGTATATGATAAGAATGAACTAGGGGACTTGAGTGCACAGTACTTGGATCAGAGATTTCCCAGGACCACCTGAAACACAGGTTGGAGCTGAGCACTTCAGCCAGGTAAATTGTTGGATAATTCTATCTCTGGGTTGTTGGATAATTGATTTGATTAAATCACTGTCTTTTGTGGCTGTGGAGACAGAGTAGTCCTGTTAGCTGGTATAAAAGGTGGGCCTATTGCCACTCACTGTGAAACTTGAGTTCACAGAGCTTAGATCGGGGATTTTCCAGGACCACCTGAAGCACTGAGGGAGTGTCCAAGTGGATCTTTTGGAGAACCTTCAGAACAGAAACGGAAGAGTGAGTTAGACTTCCAATGTATAAACAAATTGAAAGCCTGAAACCTAAACAAGTCAATACTCCATAAATGAACAGGAAGGGGGAAAAAGGCATCTGAAGGAGGCAAACAAAGCAAGCCTTCAACACAGTGAAGAGGCATTTGTGATTTAATTGGAATATAGGCAAAAAGGGAAACCTACATGCTAGGGACATGAGGAAGGGACAACATGAGAAAGGTTCAGGATAATTCCACCCCAATCTCTACCAACCCTGTGAGAGATTCCTACAGTGGGATGCCCTGGGGGTGACCCAGTACACAGATCTTAGAGGAACAATTGCAGACATATTCAAAGAAATCAAAAAATATAAAGAACAAGTCATAGAACTAAGGAAAGAGAATGAAAACCTCAAGAAGGACCTAGAGGGAGAGAATGGCAAACTTCAGAAAGAACTAAAAGGAGAGAATGACAAACTCCAGAAGGAACTAGAGGGAGAAAATGAAAAACCCTGGAAGGAAGTGGAAACACTGAAAAAGGAAACCTACCAAAGAAGCAAGGAGCTACAGGAAGAGATTGAGAAGCTCCAAAAGGAAGTGGAAATACTAAAGAAATCACAGGATGAAGTGAAAAAGGAAATAGAATGCTCATCCAATCAAGAGTAAAGTAATGGAAAAAAAAACCTCAGAAATAGAACAGGGGAAGCAGAACAAAGAATATCAGACATGGAAGATAACACAGAACAACTAAAAAGCTCAAGTAAAGATTACGAAAATTTTAAAACTACAGAAAAGTGGAGCAACCAAGAAATATGGGACACTATGAAAAGATCAAAGCTCCACATCATAGGAATAGAGGAAGGAGAAGAATCCCAAGAGAACGGTATTTATCAGATCTTCAACAGAATAATAGATGAAAATTTCCTCAATCTGAAAAAAGACAAACCCATACAAATACAAGAAGCACATAGAATTCCAAACAGACAAGATCAGAAAAGAAACTCCCCGCACCATATCATAGTTAAAATACTAGACCCCCAAAACAAAGACAAAATTATGAAGACCACAAGAGAAAAGCAACAAGTTACATATAAGGGGAAACCCATCAGAATCATAACTGACTTCTCAGTGCAAACTATGAAAGCAAGAAGAATGTGGAGCAAAGCATCCCTAGTGTTAAAGGACTGTAGATGCCAATCCAGGTTACTATATCCAGCAAAAATGTCGATTATAGTTGAAGGGGAGAGAAAAATCTTCCATGACATAAACAAGATGAAAGAATACATGTCTGGTAGCAAGGAGCTGGAACCAAGCCAAATGTCCCTCAACTGATGAGTGGATAGAGAAAATGTGGTACATCTACACAATGGAGTTCTATGCAGCAGTAAAGAAAGATGACATCATGAGCTTTTCAGGAAAATGTCTGGAGCTAGAGGACATCATGCTGAGTGAAGTAACACAGTCCCAGAAAAAAAATGACGAATGGAATCCCTCATCTGTGGATGCTAGTGCCAGTTACCTAGTTGTAAGTATTTCTTGTGCATGGCCCCTTGAGCTTTTGTTCAAAGCAGTTGGGAGTGATACATATTGGAAACAACAACAACAACAACAACAACAACACAACAGAAAGGACTGCATCAAAGAACTGACTGAAACAGTGAAGTTCTGCTCAAACAGTCAACTTCACAATGGAGAATATGAGAAAGACTGAGAAAGACATGAAAAGCATGTTTTGGAAGAATGTATGAGCTCTGTGGTGTGGGGGATGGGGGGGACACGGGTCTAGATTTGATAAAAACATATAATAATATATATATATATATATTATATTATAAATTAATATTAATTAAAAAATAAATTTTAACAGAAAAAATAAACAGAATACATGTCTGGGAAAACCAACCTTCGAAAATATTTGAAGCAATCAAAGGACAGAAGTTAGGGGCGACTATCCCTAAGGCAATTAAAAGAGAAATTAACAAAACATAACCGCATAAGTAGAAACCAGCTAAAAATGAAATGGATATAAGGAAAAGGCAAGAAACATGCATCTTTCAATTATAACCTTAAATATTAATGGACTAAACTCCCCAATCAAAAGACATAGACTGGAGTTGGATTAGGAAACCAGAACCCATATATCTGTCTGCAATAAACCCTCTCACTCTCAAGATAGACACCAACTTAGGTGAAGGGATGGAAAAAATATCCTAAGCAAATGTACCAAAAAGAAAGCAGGTGTTGCTTTTTAATATCAGACAAAATAGTAACTCAGAAGAGACAAAAGAAGGGCATTAGCAATCTTATCAAAGGAAAATTACCATGAAGAACCTCACAATCATGAATAGTATGCACCAAACTCTGGTGCACCAAACTTTATAAAGACAATTCCTCCAGGACCTCAAGGCACAGATTAACCCCATCATAGTGGGGTACATCAATTCCCACTGAGTCTTTGGACAGATCATGGACCAAGAATAAACAGAGGAACATCTGAACTGAATGATAGAATACAGCAAATGGACCTCTACAGACATCTACTGAATATTTTATCCAAGAGAATACACTTTCTATTCAGCAGAAACATTCTCCAAAATCGACACTGTACTGTGGACAAGAAGAAGAAACCTCACAAATACAAAAAGTCTGAAATTTCATCTATTTTATCAGACCACAGTGCAATAAAGCTCAATATCACACCAGGATAAGCCCTTACTTACAAGAACACATGGAGACTAAACAAACATTCTCCCAAATAATTGAATGGGTCAAGGAAGAAATAAAGAAGAAAAAGCATTCCTGACTGAAGAAATGACATTAAAATAAACATACAAACCTAATGGATCTAAGAGGGAAGTTTATAGCCCTGGAGTGCCTAAATAAAAAAAGGAAAGAAAACAAACAAAAAACAAACAAAAAAACAAAAGAGCACAATGAATGATCTAACACTGTTAAAGCAAAACATTGAGAACAACATTAATGAACCCTAAACGCAACAGAAAGGAAATAAATAAAAATCAGAGCGGAATCAATGAAATAGAAACAAAGAAATAAGAACCAAAAAAAATCAAAGAATCCAAAAGCTGGTTCTTTGAAAGAATAAACAAGATAACGACCTCTAGCCCGCAAGAAAAAAAAGAAAGAGTAACTCCAATTAATAGAATACATCATGAAAGGGAAATATCACAACAGACAAGAAAGATTCATACAATCATACATGGGATACTTCAAAAACCTATACTCTACTAAGTTGAAAACCTAGGGAAATGGATGAAATCTGAAATCCGGGAATCACCAAAGCTAAACCATGAGAGGTTGACAGCTTAAACAGACCCATATATATATGAAAACATCGAAATGTAATAAGAAAACCCCCAACTATAAAAATTCCTCGCCCAGATGGTTTCAGGGAGAATTCTATAAAACATTTAAAAAAGGTCTTACAACCATTGCTACTCAAAATGTTAGAAGATACAAACAGAGGAATCTCCAAATTCCTTCTGTGAATCAGCATCACTATAATACCAAAACCAGGCAAAAAGATACAAACAAAAAGCTATAGACCCATTCTCATATGAACAAGATGCCAAGAATTCTCAGCAAAATACTTGCAAACCACATACAGACCACATCAAAAGTCATCCATCCATGAACCAATTTGGATTCATACCAGAGATGTAGATGTTTCAACATACATAATCAATATAAAATAACTATAACATATGGACTGAAAGACAAAAACCCCACAATATCCAATGTGACACAGAAAAGGCTTTGACAAAAATCCAGCATCCTTTCATGCTTAAAGCCTAGAGGGATTTGGAAGGGATAATTCCTCAATGTAATCAAAGCCATATACAGGAAACCCACAGCCAACATAATCCTAAATGGAGAAAGGAAGAGCATTCCCTTAAAGGTAGGAACTCGGCAAAGGCTGCCCCTGTCACCACCCTCTTCAATATAGTGCTTGAAATCTTGCTAGGGAAAAGGCAAGAAAAGGAAATTAATAGGAGTACTATTTGGAAAAGAGGAAGTCAAGCTATCCCTTTTGCTGAGGATATGAGTTCTTATCCAAAAAAATGCTAAAAACTCCACCAGAAAAACTCCAAGAAAAGATATAGAAGTTTCAGTAAGTGGCCAGATCAAAATTAACCTAGAAACAATCAGTAGCCTTACTTNTTACATATAAGGAGAAACCCATCAGAATTACAACTGACTTTTCAGTGCAAACTATGAAATCAAGAAGAATGTAGAGCAAAGCATCCCCAGTGTTAAAGGAGTATAGATGCCAACCCAGGTTACTATAACCAGCAAAAATGTTGATTATAGCTGGAGTAGAGAGAAAAATCTTCCATGACATAAACAAGATGATAGAATACATGTCCGGAAAACCAACCCTTCAGAAAATACTTGAAGCAATTCAAAGGACAGAAGAGAGGAGCAACTATCCCCAGGCACCTAGAAAGAGAAATTAATAAAAGCATAACTGCAGAAGTAGAAACCTAGGCCAAAAATGCAAATGGATAGTAAGGAAGCAACATGCATCTTTCAATTATAACCTTAAATATTAATGGACTAAACTCCCCAATCAAAAGACATAGACTGGGAGATTGGATTAGGAAACAGAACCCATCTATATGCTGTCTGCAATAAACCCATCTCACTCTCAAGTATAACCACCAACTTAATGTGAAGGGATGGAAAAAATATCCTAAGCAAATGGTACCAAAAAGAAAGCAGGTGTTGCTATTTTAATATCAGACAAAATAGAATCAGAAGAGACAAAGAAGGGCATTGCATCCTTATCAAAGGAAGAATTGACCATGGAGACCTCACAATCATGAATATATATGCACCAAACTCTGGTGCACCAAACTTTATAAAGACAATTCTCCAGGACCTCAAGGCACAGATTAACCCCATCATAGTGGGGTACATCAATTCCCCACTGAGTCCTTTGGACAGATCAATTGGACCAAGAATAAACAGAGAGACATCTGAACTGAATGATATAATACAGCGAATGGACCTCACAGACATCTACTGAATATTTTATCCAAGAGAATACACTTTCTATTCAGCAAAACATTCTCCAAAATCGACGATGTACTTGGACACAGAAAGAAACCTCAACAAATACAAAAAGTCTGAAATTTCATCTATTTTATCAGACCACAGTGCAATAAAGCTCAATATCAACACCAGGATAAGCCCCATTATTTACAAGAACACATGGAGACTAAAAAACATTCTCCCAAATAATGAATGGGTCAAGGAAGAAATAAAGAAAGAAATAAAAGCATTCCTGGAACTGAATGACAATGATAATATAACATAACAAAACCTATGGGATACTAAGAGGGAAGTTTATAGCCCTGAGTGCCTAAATAAAAAAAGGAAAGAAAACAAACAAACAAACAAACAAAAAAACAGAAAGAGCACAATGAATGATCTAACACTGTAGCTAAAAACAGTTGAGTGACAACAATGAATGAACCCTAAACGCAACAGAAAGGAAGAAATAATAAAAATCAGAGCGGAAATCAATGAAATAGAAACAAAGGAAATAAGACCAAAAAAATCAAAGAATCCAAAAGCTGGTTCTTTGAAAGAATAAACAAGATAGACAGACTTCTAGCCCAGCTAAGAAAAAGAAAGAAAGAGTAACTCCAATTAATAGAATACATCATGAAAGGGGAAATATCACAACAGACAATGAAAAGATTCATACAATCATACAGGGATACTTCAAAAACCTATACTCTACTAAGTTTGAAAACCTAGGAGAAATAGATGAATATCTGAAATCCTGGGAATCACCAAAGCATAACCATGAAGAGGTTGACAGCTTAAACAGACCCATAATATATGAAAACATCGAAGATGTAATAAGAAACCTCCCAACTATAAAAATTCCTCGCCCAGATGGTTTCAGGGCAGAATTCTATAAAACATTTAAAAAGGTCTTACAACCATTGCTACTCAAAATGTTCAGAAGGATCCAAACAGAGGGAAATCTCCCAAATTCCTTCTGTGAAGACAGCATAATTCTAATACCAAAACCAGGCAAAGATACAAACAAAAAGAGCTATAGAACCATCTCATTAGTGAACCCAGATGCAAAAATTCTCAGCAAAATACTTGCAAACCACATACAGATCCACATCAAAAAGTTCATCCACCATGACCAAGTTGGATTCATACCAGAGATGTAGGGATGTTTCAACATACATAAATCAATAATAAATATCATAACACATAAGTGGACTGAAAGACAAAAACCCCACAATCATCTCAATTGACACAGAAAAGGCCTTTGACAAAAATCCAGCATCCTTTCATGCTTAAAGTCCTAGAGGGAATTGGAGGGATAATTCCTCAATGTAATCAAAGCCATATACAGGAAACCCACAGCCAACATAATCCTAAATGGAGAAAAGGAAGAAGCATTCCCCTTAAAGGTAGGAACTCGGCAAGGCTGCCCCTTGTCACCACTCCTCCTCAATATAGTGCTTGAAACCCTTGCTAGGGCAGTAAGGCAAGAAAAGGAAATTATAGGAGTACTATTTGGAAAAGAGGAAGTCAAGCAATCCCTTTTTGCTGAGGATATGATTTCTTACCAAAAAAATGCTAAAAACTCCACCAGAAAACTCCAAGAAAAGACTAAGAGTTTCAGTAAAGTGGCAAGATGCAAAATTAACCTAGAAAAATCAGTAGCCCTTCTTCATATCAACAACAAGCAACTGGAGAAGGAATACAAGGAGACATTCCCACTCACAGTAGCCTCAAAAACTATAAGATACCTAGGAACAAACCTAACCAAATATACCAAAGAGTTCTAAAAAAAAATTAAACCCCTGAAGAAGGAGATTGAAGAAGACACCAGAAGATGGAAAGACCTCCCAGGCTCATGGATTAGGAAAATTAATATAGTGAAATGTCCATTCTACCCAAACTAATATACAGATTCAACACAATCCCAATTGAAATCCCTAAGAGTTTATTCACAGGCTTGGAAAAAAAGGCCTTAATTTCATATGGAAAAACAAAGACCCTGTGCTGGATAGCTTTAGTGTCAAGACACACCTGGGTTGAGGGAGCCTCAATTGGGGAATTGGCTCCATTGGATTGGCCTGTGGCCACATCTGTGGAGTATTGTCTTGATTGTCAAGCAGTGAGGGAGGGCCCAGACCACAGGGAGTGGTGACACCCTGGGCAGGTTGTTGTGTAGTGTATAAGAAGGCAGGCTGGGCATGAGCCAGCAGAGTGAGCCAGCAGAGCAAGCCAGTGAACAGCATTCCTCCATGGCCTGTGCTTCAGCTCCTGCCTCCAGGTTACTGCCCTGAGTTGCTGCCTTGGGCTCCCTAGGTGATGAACTGTGACCCAGGAGATGTAAGTTGAATAAACCCTTTCCTCCCCAAGTTGGTGTCAGTCAGTGTGTTTTGTCACAGCAATGGAAGACAAACTAGGACAGACCCCAAATAGCCATAGCAACCCTGAACAAAAAGAGCAATACAGGGTTGATCTCTATACCATATTTCAAACAATACTACTGGGCTATCACCATGAAAACAGCTTGGTACTAACACAAAAACAGACCTTTTGACCAATGGAACAAAACTGAAGATCCAAACTTGAGCACATACAATTTCAGCCACCACATATTTGTCAGGGGGGGTGGCAAAAAGACAAAATGTAGGAAAAACAGCATCTTCATAAAGTAGTGTTTGCAAAACTGGATCATCACTTGTAAAATAATAAAGTTAAACTCCTACCTCTTGACCTGTACAAAAATCAACTCCAGATGAATCAAAGACCTCAATGTGAAACCCCAAACTCTGAAGGTGATAGAAGAAAAAGTTGGCAGCAGCCTACAAGACATAGGCATAGGAAAAGACTTCTAAATCAGATAGAAGCTGCAAAAGAATTAAGATTAACAATTGAAAATGGCACCTCATTAAACTCAAAAGCTTCTGTACATCAAAAGAAACAATCAAGGAAGTGAAGAGAAGTCCCACAGAGTGGGAGGAAACCTTCACTGCAGATACATCTGACAAAGCATTGATTTCCAGAATACATAAACTACTCAAAAAGCAAAGAAGAAAGAAAACAAATGAATCACTCAAAAGACAGAGCAAAGACTGAACAGAGACATCACAAGTGAGGAATTAGAGATGTCTGAGAAACATCTTAAAAATGTTCAAGATCCATAATAATTAAGGAAATGTAAACTAAAACCATTTTATGATATCATCTCACTCTGATAAGGCTGGCTAGGATCAAGAAAACAAATGATACCAAGGGCTGGAGAGGTTGTGGGGAAAGGGGAACACTCATCCACTGCTGGTGGGAATGTAAACTCGTACAGCCACTGTGGAAAGCAGTGTGGAGAACCCTTGGAAGACTCAAAATGAGATTACCTCCTGGCCCAGTCATACCACTCCTGGGTATATACCCACAAGACTCATCTTTCCGCAGAGATACATACACAACCAGGTTTGTTGCAGCTCTCTCTATTTTTCTTTTTTGTCTTTTTGAGACAGGGTCTCCCTGTAGCCCCAGCTGTCCTGGACNCAGCAAGTGGTTTGGCAAAACTGGATCACCACTTGTAGAAGAATGAAATTAAAACGCTACCTCTCACCTGCAACAAAGGTCAACTCCCGATGGACCAAAGACCTCAACGTGAAACCCAAAACTCTGGAAGTGATAGAAGAGAAGCTTGGGCAGCAGACTACAAACATAGTAGGAAAAGACTCCTAAATCAGACAGCAGCTGCACAAGAAATAAGATCGACAATTGACAAATGGGACCTCATTAAACTCAAAAGCTTCACATCAAGGAAGAATTAAGGAAGTGAGGAGAAGACCCACAGAGTGGGAGGAAACCTTCACAGCAGATACATCTGACAAAGCATTAATTTCCAGAGTATAAAGCTACTCAAAAAACAAAGAAATAATGTAACAATGAATCACTCAAAAGATGGAAGAAAGATCTGAATAGAGACTTCACAGACGAGGAATTAGAATGGCCAGAAACATCTTAAGAACTGTTCAACATCTCTGATAATTAAGGAAAGCAAATTAAACCACTGAGATATCATCCCTACTCCAATAATACGGCTAGGATCAGGAACACGAATGATACAAATGCTGGAGAGGTTGCGGGAAAGGGGAACACTCATCCATTGCTGGGGGGAATGTAAACTTGTACAGCCACTATGGAAGCAGTGTGGAGAACCCTTAGAAGACTCAAAATGAGCCTTCCATTTGACCCAGTCATACCACTCCTGGGTATATACCCACAAGACACAACTTACTGCAAAGATACATGCACAACTATGTTTATTGCAGCTCTGTTCACATAGCAAAAAGCTGGAACCAGCCCAGGTGCCCCTCAACTGATGAGTGGATAGAGAAAATGTGGTACAATACAATGGAGTTCTATGCAGCGGTAAAGAGGGACAACATCATGAACTTTGCAGGTAAATGGAATGGAGCTGGAAGACATTATGTTTAAGTGAAGAACACATCCCAGAAAAACGAACGACACATCCCTCATATGTGGATGCTAGTACAACAACCCAGATATAAATATTTCTCATGGAGAGGATGCATAGAAAGAATAACAACAGAAGACTGGCATCAGAAAATGGACTGAAATGGTGAATTGGGAAGGGGGGATGGGTGTGAGAGGGACACGGTGTATATCATTAAGGCATATTTAATTAACGTGACTCAGCAAGTACCAGTTTGCCTAGACATGTCTACAGGATACATGGTGTTTTAGGACTTAGTAAAAGTAAATATGTGTATATTAACAACTTGGTTTACAGACTCTCGATAACGGAATGCATCTGATTTAAATGCAGATATAATTCGCTGTTGTCCACATTTGTTTTAACATAAAATGTGTAAGCAATATCTTTGGGATTACATACAAATGTTCTCTATAATTTCCTGGTTGCAGTATCACCTTGTAGCATTCTCTTTAAGATGATTTAAACGTAAAAATTAAGTTTGCTTCCCAAGTTAATCATATATAGTCACCCAAAACACATGGGTGAATTTGATGAAATCTGTGCCTTGATTCCACCCTATAGTTATGTATAATACACGGTCTTCTGGAGACTCATGGGTTAAAAAAAAAGGGGGGGTATACAGAAAATGAAACCTTTCGTCAAAAACCTTGCAATTCAAATCTTAAAACTAACTACGGGAAAAGATGTTTGTTCCAACAGACAAAATGTCACCAACTTAACGGCTGAGAAAGAAAAGACAGCTTTGCATTGAGTAGGATGTACCAAAAAGTGGCAAATGAAAGGTTGACCCATCTGAACACTAGAAGGAAGAACAGCCTCAGATTGCCATAAACACGAACCCTCTGTGGATCCATACATGTAACAAACATTTTATAATGAGTCCTAATGAAACTATACCTTCAGGGTCCACAAAGGTTTTGGTATGAGAGACTTTCTTCTGCCTCCCCCCCCATAGAACAAGGAGAAATATGACGATGATGAGGTCGTTCTCCAACTGTAATTGAATGGAGACAACTATTATAGAGGTAATCTCTTATAAAACTGGTAAAAATGCTTCTTTAATTGACTAATAGACATAAGAACGTGAAAGGATTATACTCTGTTCAAAACCAAATATAATACAAAGTCCTTGGGCTATGCACTTAGGCAAAGTATATTAATGCAGGAGCTGCTGACATCAGCAATGGATTGTTTCTACCAGGGGGATGTTGGCCAGGGGATCAAAGGCCCCACAAAAGGTACGGGCCCTTGCCTCTAAGTTGGGATACCTCAGGAGGAGGCAATAAGACCCTGTGCCGAAGACCGGACGTTAACATGGGAGGGATGTATTGAGACACACATGCAAGTGTACAGATGGCCTCTGGAATGCCAGAGAGTGTTGCAAAGGCCACTAAACCAATAAAGCAAAACAGGTCTCCTGAGTCAAGCAAGACTCCACCGTCAGCACCAGCTACACCACAACTGCCTGGAAATACTGTGCAGCAGAGGCAGCCATGTGGCTGTATATCCCAATAATAATTGGCTATTGGCTCTCTCCTTGGAGGAATAACCCATGGCTGATGCCACAAGCTTACTCCTCTACAGGTTAGGAGATGTGTATAAGCCACAGTAAGACCCTGTCATATTTAACAGGGGAGAAAATGTAATTCATGAATTAACATACATCCAAACATAGGTGTCTATGCCAAAGTAACTTATCATAACTATTAGTGCTGCTAAATCCCTATATATCTAATTGCTTGTGCTTCATTAGTACGCATCAAAAGGTTACTCCTGGACAAACTGTCAGCCCAGGAAAGGAAACAGCCAGAATTGACCAGAGTCCAAGTCAACAGCTCCAGAGAGCAGTGGACGTGTTATTTCCATTCACCTGTGCCCCTTTTCTAAGCCTAGGGAACAACTGCAGAAGAGGGGTCATGGTAGAATGTAAAGGCTGTGATTGGGGTGAAGTGGTGAAACTACAGCGATGTAGTTGGGACACTCATTGATCAACTTGATTGAACAAACAACCTGTCACCCCCCACTGGATGGTGGGGCTGGGGGTGGTTTGGGCACAACAGCCTGCAGAGGGGTTTTCACAGAAGGTGCTTGTACTCATGGATTACACTTATAGCTAAAAAAATGAAAAAAAAAAACTGAGAGCAGGACAATTATAGGCAGAATGCATGATCTGGATGGGGTGGGGGTGGGGGGGAAGGGAAAGGGAAATATGCCTGATCTGAATTGGAAATGATGTATGCAATGCACAAAGCTCAATAAAAGTTAAATTAAAAAAAAAAGAAAGTAAATGACGAAATGTAGTCCATTCTCTAACCATAACTAGAGCAACTGTTATAGAGGTAATCCCTACAAAACGGGTATACTGCTTTCTTTAATGACTATAAATAAAGAAATGTGAAAAAGATAATTCTTTATCAGTTCAGAGCCAAATATATTAAAATGTTTTCAAGCTGTGCATTTAAACAAAATATTAATACAGGAGAGCTCTGATGTCAGCAAGGATTATTCTGCCAAGGAGATGTGGCCAGGGGATCCAAGCTCCCCCCAAAAGTAAAGCTCTTGCCTGTAAATGGGATACCAAGGAGAAAGGTGAGTAAGTCCCTGTTGTGAAAACCTGTGAAGCATGGGAAAGATGTTTTGAGACCACACATGCTAAGTGCACAGTTGGCTCTGGAATCCAGAGAGTGGTGGCCAAAGGTCACTAAAACAATAAAGCAAAATTGGTCTCCTGAGTGAAGCAAGACTCCTCCATCGACATCAGCTACACCTCAAATGCCTGGAAATACGTACAGCAGTGGGCAGCCATGCTGTATATCCAAATCTAAGTGCTATGAGCTCTCTCCTGGGAGGAATTCACGGCTGATGCCACAAGCTTACATCCTCAGTGGTTAGGAGAAGTTATAACCCACAGTAAGACCTTGTTATCTTTACAGAAAAAAGAGAATTCGTGGATTTGCATACCACCAAACATCTGTGTCTACCAAAGTAACCTACCATAATAATTATACTGCTTAAAAACCTCTATACTAATTGCTTGTGCTTCATTAGTAGGATGAAAGGTTATTCCTGGACAAACTGTCAACCCATGAAAGGAAAACCAGAACTGATCAGAGTCCAAAACGACATCCCAGAGAAAGTAGACTGTTTTGCTCTCTCCACCAGTAGCCCTTTTCTAAGCCTAGGGAACAATCTGCGGAAGAGGGGGCATGGTAGAATGCAAGGGCTGTGTTTGGGGTGAAGGGTGAAACTACAGCAACATAGTCTGGACATTTATTTGATCAACTGATTGTACCATAAGCCCCCACCACTGAATGGTGAGAGACATGGGCGTGTGAGTTTGGGCTTAGCTGCTTGCAAATGGGTTGTACACATAACTTATTATTATTGTTAAAAAAATAAAATAAAAAATTGGAAAAAAAGAGAACCATCTTTAACTCCAGTTCCAGGGGAACTCCTGACACCCCTTCTGACCTCTGCAGGCATGCATGACATGGATGCACCAACCCTACAGCAACAGTACATTCATACAAATAAAAAAAAAAAAAAAGAAATAAACACACAGCAATATATCATAGAAGAAAGTGACATTTTGATTTTATTATCAAGATATGATTTCTCTCTCAGTACTGGATGGAAGAAACCTTCCCTTCTTGCTGGGCTTTACTAAACATCTCTCTTGCCTTGTAAATTGTCTGCACTAAACAACATGTCATAGGATATTAAAGAATATTTAAGAATCTTAAACTGACATTTATCTCTTCCCTATTACAAAATACGCACCCCATTTCTTTACATTGTTTATAGGATATTATTCAATATGGTCTAGCTGAAACCTTGTCCTCACTCTCATCACAAATATCCCTTGCACCTTCAGCTTCTGTCACAGGAGAATTTCCTCATTTGAGGGTACCCACACACGAAGCACCCAGCCGTACATCTGCCCCTGACCCCTGGTGACTAGGCAAAGGAATCGGCAGACTCTCCAATCTTAGTTTCAGGAAAGCGAGAAGTTTATAGGCTTGCCTACAAAATGAATCAAGACATCTCTTACATGAGGAGCAGCAATTCTCTCTTTCCCAACTGTGCCCCGAGTCCTGGCATGAATTCTGTGGCCTCATCACATGACAAAATGTTGAGAGAGTGCCAGTGCTGTTGGGTGAGCTTGGCCCCAACATTGCACGGATGGCTCCCAGAGTTCCATGGGCTCAGCAAGCACTAAGAACCTCACTTAGGCTCAGCTTTGCCCCCCAGCCCCTCTGCCTATGTAAACCAGGCTCCATCTTTATATTTTGCAGCTTCCTCTTAAAATAAACAATTTCAAAGAAGATAAATATTTTATTCCACAGTTTCTAAAGGATTCAGTTCTTCACAAATCATAGTGATTTTGAACTACAAATCTTTGCAAAAAAAAGTTTGTCAAGCATCCTTTGCTTTAGAATTCCAGCTCACTAGGGCTGCAGAGATGGCTCAGTGCTTAAGAGCACTGGCTGAACTTAAGGAGGAGGCAGCTTTTGTTCCATGTGCCCACATGGCAGCTAAAAATTGCAGAACTCCAGTTTCAGGGCATCTTCTGGCAATGCATGGTGCACTTACAGACATGGTGCACTTACAGACATGTAAGCAAAACACTGAAAACAAAGATCCTAATTAATTCTATTTTTTTTTTTTTTTATTTTTTTTAAGTTTATTATATAAATATTACAAATCAAATCTAGACCCATGTCCCTCTCCATACCCCCACTCCACCAGAGCTCATGCATTCTGCCAAACATGTTTTTAATCTTTTCTCAGTCTCTCTCAAAATTCTTGATGCAGAAGTTGACTATTTTGAGCAGAAGTGCACCATTTCAGTCAGTTCTTTGACACAATATTTTCTGTTGTTGCTGTTGTTGTTGTTGTTGGTTGTTCTTGTTTTCCAAATGCATATCACTCACACTCCCAACTACTTGGACAAAAGCTCAAGGAGCCCTGCACAAGAAATAATACAACTAGATAATTGGTGCTAGCATCCACAGATGAGGGTATCATCCATCATTTGTTTTTCTGGAACTGTGTTACCGGACTAACATAATATCTTCTAGTTTCCATCCATTTACCCCACAAAGTTCATGATGTCGTCTATTTACCCGCTGCATAGAACTCCATTGGGTAGAATGTACCACATTTTCTCTTATCTACTCATTAGTTGAAGGGGCACTTGGGTGGGACCAGCTCTTTGCTTTGTTAAGAGAGCTGCAAGTGGCATCTTCAGCAAGTGGCGTCAGCAAAACTGGATCACCACTTGTAGAAGAGATGAAAGTAACCCTCCTCTCACCCCGTACAAAAGCCAACCTCAGATGGATCAAAGACCTCACATGAAACCAAACCCCAACCTGAAGGCAATAGAAAAAAAGTTGGCAAGACTAAAGACATAGGCATAGGAAAAGACTTCTAATCAGACAGCAGCTGCAAAGAATTAGGTCACAAGACAATGGAAGAACTCATTAAACTCAAAAGCTTCTGTACATCAAAAGAAACAATCAAGAAGTGAAGGAAATCCCACGAGGTGGGAGGAAACCTTCCTGCAGAAACATCTGACAAAGCATTGATTTCTGGAATATATAAACTACTCAAAAAACAAAGAGAAAGAAAACAAATCAATAGATGGAGCAAAGAGCTGAACAGAGACTTTTACAAGTGAGGAATTAGAGATGGCTGACAAACATCTAAGAAGTGTCCACATCACTAATCACTAAGGAAATGCAAATCAAAACCACTTTAAGATATCATCATACTCCAAAAGACTGGCTAGGATCAAGAAAACAAATGATACCCAGTGCTGGAGAGGTTGTGGAGAAAGGGGAGCACTCATCCACTGCTCGGGGAAGGTAAACTCAGGCAGCCACTAAGAAAGCAGTGTGAAGTACCATTGGAAGACTTGGAATGAACTTGCCACCCAACCCAGCCATAACACTCCTAGGCAGTACCCCAACACTCACCCCACCGCAGAAATACATGCACGGCCATGGTTATTTCAGCTCTCTCACAACAGCAAAGATCTGGAACCAACCCAAAATGGCCTCAACTGATGAGTGGATAGAAAAATATGGCACATCTACACAATGGAGTCTTTCTTTACTGCTATGCAGCATTAAAGAAAGACGACATTGAGCTTTGGCGAAAAATGGCTGGATGTAGAAGACATCATGCTGAGAGAAGTAACACAGTTCCAGAAAAAACAAACAATGAATGGTATCCCTCATCTGTGGATGCTAGTGCCAATTTCCCAGTTGTAAGTATTTCCGTGTGTGGCCCCTTGAGCTTTTGTCCAAAGCAGTTGGGAGTGATGCATTTTGGAAACAACAACAACAACAACAACAACACAGAAAGGACTGCATCAAAGAACTGACTGAAACAGTGAACTTCTGCTAAAACAGTCAACTTCCACATGGAGAATATTGAGAAAGACTGAGGAGAGAAAATCATGTTTGGCAGAATGCATGAGCTCTGGTGGTGTGGGGGGAGGGGGGACACGGTATAGATTTGAAAAAAAAATAATATATATATATATATATATATATATATATATATATATATTATATTGAAATAGAAAAAGAAAGAGAGCTGCAACTTGCAGGGCGTGGTGGCCCACGCCTTTAATCTTAGCACTTGGGAGGCAGAGGCACTCGGATTTTTGTGAGTTCAAGGCCAGCCTGGTCTACAGAGTGATGGTCATGGTGTTTCTATCATAGCAACAGAAAAGTGACAAATATACTGAGTGGCTCCTGAGGCAGAGGTTCGTTCCCCCTTGGAACACTGGTGAGCAACAGTTTTTTTTTTCCCACATAAATTTATTTTTATTTTATTTTTTTTTCAAATCTATACCCGTGTCCCCCCATCCCCCCACACCACCAGAGCTCATGCATTCTGCCAAACATGATATTCATCTCCTCAGTCTTTCTCAATATTCTCCATGTGGAAGTTGACTGTTTTGAGCAGAAGTTCACTGTTTCAGTCAGTTCTTTGATGCAGTCCTTTCTGTTGTTGTTGTTGTTGTTGTTGTTTCCAAAATGCATCACTCCCAACTGCTTTGGACAAAAGCTCAAGGGGCCACACACAGGAAATACTTACAACTGGGAAATTGGCACTAGCATCCACAGATGAGGGATACCATTCATTGTTTGTTTTTCTGGAACTGTGTTACTTCTCTCAGCATGATGTCTTCTACATCCAGCCATTTTCCTGCAAAGCTCATGATGTCGTCTTTCTTTACTGCTGCATAGCAGTAAAGAAAGACTCCATTGTGTAGATGTGCCATATTTTTTCTATCCACTCATCAGTTGAGGCGCATTTGGGTTGGTTCCAGATCTTTGCTGTTGTGAAGAGAGCTGAAATAAACATGGCCGTGCATGTATTTCTGCGGTGGGGTGAGTCTTGGGGGTACATGCCTAGGAGTGTTATGGCTGGGTTGGGTGGCAAGTTCATTCCAAGTCTTCCAATGGTACTTCACACTGCTTTCCTTAGTGGCTGCATGAGTTTACCTTCCCTCCAGCAGTGGATGAGTGCTCCCCTTTCTCCACAACCTCTCCAGCACTGGGTATCATTTGTTTTCTTGATCCTAGCCAGTCTTATTGGAGTATGATGATATCTTAAAGTGGTTTTGATTTGCATTTCCTTAGTGATTAGTGATGTTGGACACTTCTTAAGATGTTTGTCAGCCATCTCTAATTCCTCACTTGTAAAGTCTCTGTTCAGCTCTTTGCTCCATCTATTGATTTGTTTTCTTTCTTCTTTGTTTTTTGAGTAGTTTATATATTCCAGAAATCAATGCTTTGTCAGATGTTTCTGCAGGGAAGGTTTCCTCCCACTCTGTGGGATTTCCCTTCACTTCCTTGATTGTTTCTTTTGATGTACAGAAGCTTTTGAGTTTAATGAGTTCCCACTTGTCAGTTGTTGACCTTAATTCTTGTGCAGCTGCTGTCTGATTTAGGAAGTCTTTTCCTATGCCTATGTCTTGTAGTCTTCTGCCAACTTTTTCTTCTATTGCCTTCAGAGTTTGGGGTTTCATGTTGAGGTCTTTGATCCATCTGAGGTTGGCTTTTGTACGGGGTGAGAGGAAGGGGTTTACTTTCATTCTTCTACAAGTGGTGATCCAGTTTTGCTGACGCCACTTGCTGAAGATGCCACTTGCAGCTCTCTTAACAAAGCAAAGAGCTGGTACCAACCCAAGTGCCCCTCAACTAATGAGTAGATAGAGAAAATGTGGTACATCTACCCAATGGAGTTCTATGCAGCGGTAAATAAGGACGACATCATGAACTTTGTGGGTACATGGATGGAACTAGAAGATATTATGTTAAGTCCGGTAACACAGTTCCAGAAAAACAAATGATGGATGATATCCCTCATCTGTGGATGCTAGCACCAATTATCTAGTTGTAATTATTTCTTGTGCAGGGCTCCTTGAGCTTTTGTCCAAGTAGTTGGGAGTGATGCATATTGGAAACAAGAACAACAACAACAACAACAACAACAGCAACAACAGAAAATATTGTGTCAAAGAACTGACTGAAATGGTGCACTTCTGCTCAAAATAGTCAACTTCTGCATCAAGAATTTTGAGAGAGACTGAGAAAAAAGATTAAAAACATGTTTGGCAGAATGCATGAGCTCTGGTGGAGTGGAGGGTATGGAGAGGGACATGGGTCTAGATTTGATTTGTAATGTTATCTTTTATAAAAACATAAAAACATTTGCTACACAGAAAAAAATAGAATTAATTAGGAATTCTTTGTGTTTCAGTGTTTTGCTTACATGTCTGTAAGTGCACCATGTCTGTAAGTGCACCATGCATGCCAGAAGATGCCCTGAAACTGGAGTTTCTAGCAATTGTTAGCTGCCATGTGGGCACATGGAACAAAAGCTGCCTCCTCCTTAAGTTCAGCCAGTGCTCTTAAGCACTGAGCCATCTCTGCAGCCCTAGTGAGCTGGAATTCTAAAGCAAAGGATGCTTGACAAACTTATTTTTGCAAAGATATTGTAGTTCAAAATCACTATGATTTGTGAAGAACTGAATTCCCTTTAGAAACTGTGGAATAAAATATTTATCTTCTTTGAAATTGATTTATTTTAAGAGAAGCTGCAAAATATAAAGATGGAGCCTGGTTTACATAGGCAGAGGGGCTGGGGGGCAAAGCTGAGCCTAAGTGAGGTTCTTAGATGCTTGCTGAGCCCATGGAACTCTGGGAGCCATCCGTGCAATGTTGGGGCCAAGCTCACCCAACAGCACTGGCACTCTCTCAACATTTTGTCATGTGATGAGGCCACAGAATTCATGCCAGGACTCAGGGCCACCATATTGGAAAAGAAGAATTGCTGCTCCTCATGTAAGAGATGTCTTGATTCATTTTGTAGGCAAGCCTAATAAACTCTCTCGCTTTTCCTGAAACTAAGATTGGAGAGTCTGCCGATTCCTTTGCCTAGTCACCAGGGGTCAGGGGCAGATGTACGGCTGGGTGCTTCGTGTGTGGGTACCCTCAAATGAGGAAATTCTCCTGTGACAGAAGCTGAAGGTGCAAGGGATATTTGTGATGAGAGTGAGGACAAGGTTTCAGCTAGACCATATTGAATAATATCCTATAAACAATGTAAAGAAATGGGGTGCGTATTTTGTAATAGGGAAGAGATAAATGTCAGTTTAAGATTCTTAAATATTCTTTAATATCCTATGACATGTTGTTTAGTGCAGACAATTTACAAGGCAAGAGAGATGTTTAGTAAAGCCCAGCAAGAAGGGAAGGTTTCTTCCATCCAGTACTGAGAGAGAAATCATATCTTGATAATAAAATCAAAATGTCACTTTCTTCTATGATATATTGCTGTGTGTTTATTTCTTTTTTTATTTGTATGAATGTACTGTCTGCATGTAGGTTGGTGCATCCATGTCATGCAATGCTGCAGAGGTCAGAAGAGGGTGTCAGATTCCCCTGGAACTGGAGTTAAAGATGGTTCTCTTTTTTCCAATTTTTTATTTTTATTTTTTTAACAATAAGTAATAAGTTATGTGTACAACCAATTTGCAAGCAGCTAAGCCCAAACTCACACAGCCCATGTCTCTCACCATTCAGCTGGTGGGGCTTATAGGTACAATCATGTTGATCAAATAAATGTCCAGACTATGTTGCTGTAGTTTCACCATTCACCCCAAACACAGCCCTTGCATTCTACCATGCCCCCTCTTCCGCAGATTGTTCCCTAGGCTTAGAAAAGGGATACTGGTGGATGAGAAGCAAAACAGTCTACTTTCTCTGGAGATGTCGTTTTGGACTCTGATCAGTTCTGGTTTTTCCTTTCATGGGTTGACAGTTTGTCCAGGAATAACCTTTCAATCCTACTAATGAAGCACAAGCAATTAGATATAGAGGTATTTAAGCAGTACTAATTATTATGGTAGGTTACTTTGGTACAGACACAGATGTTTGGATGGTATGCAAATCCACGAATTCTATTTTTTCTGTAAAAGATAACAAGGTCTTACTGTGGGTTATAACTTCTCCTAACCACTAGAGGATGTAAGCTTGTGGCATCAGCCGTGAATTCCTCCAAGGAGAGAGCTCATAGCCAATTAGATTTGGGATATACAGACATGTGGCTGCCACTGCTGTACAGTATTTCCAGGCAGTTGAGGTGTAGCTGATGTCGATGGAGGAGTCTTGCTTCACTCAAGGAGACCAATTTTTGCTTTATTGTTTTAGTGACCTTTGGCAACACTCTCTGGCATTCCAGAGACCAACTGTAGACTTGCAAGTGCGGTCTCAATACATCTTTCCCATGCTTGCATCAGGTCTTCAACAGCAGGGACTTACTACCTCTCTTCTTGCAGGTATCCCAGTTTACAGACAAGAAGACTTTACCTTTGGGGGGGAAGCTTGGATCCCCTGGCCAACATCTCCTTGGCAGAATAATCCATTGCTGACATCAGAGCTCTCCTGTATTAATATATTTTGTTTAAATGCACAGCTTGAAAACATTTTAATATATTTGGCTCTGAATAAAGAATAATCTTTTTCACATTTCGATGTCTATTAGTCTATTAAAGAAAGCAGTTATACCAGTTTTGTAGGAGATTACCTCTATAACAGTCAGCTCTAAGTTATGGTTAGAGAATGACTACATTATCATCATGTATTTCTTTTTTTTTTAATTTAACTTTTATTGATGCTTTGTGCATTTCATACATCATTTTCCAATTCAGATCAGGCATATTTCCCTTTCCCTTCCCCCCCACCCCCACCCCATCCCAGATCATGCATTCTGCCATAATTGTCCTGCTCTCAGTTTTTTTTTTCATTTTTTAGCTATAAGTGATAATCCATGAGTACAAGCATCCTTCGTGCAAAACCAATCTGCAGGCTGTTGTGCCCAAACCACCCCCCAGCCCCACCATCCAGTGGGGGGTGACAGGTTGTTTGTTCAATCAAGTTGATCAAATGAGTGTCCAGACTACATTGCTGTAGTTTCACCATTCACCCCAATCGCAGCCTTTACATTCTACCACGCCCCCTCTTCCGCAGATTGTTCCCTAGGCTTAGAAAAGGGGCACAGGTGGATGAGAAGCAAAACAGTCCACTCTCTCTGGAGCTGTTGTCTTGGACTCTGGTCAATTCTGGCTGTTTCCTTTCATGGGCTGACAGTTTGTCCAGGAATAACCTTTCGATCCTACTAATGAAGCACAAGCAATTAGATATATAGGTATTTAAA